>JAQPPZ010004576.1:0-163868 GCA_028583015.1 Wollemia nobilis | reverse complement strand
TTTTTCTTGTGAATTCCCCGACAGGATTCGATCTAAGGACCTCTGCTTCCTACCTGCAAGGTATAGCCACTGCACCACGCGGCTCCGGTGAGAAGAATTTTGACTTCCACCTATTTAAACCGTTCAGATGCCGGCATTTACAAAAAAAAATAAAAAAATTGTATTTTTTTACCCTAGCGGGATTCGACCTCGTGACCTCTGTGCCGCAACCGAACAACTAAACCAACCATGCTATGTGCTTCGATGGATAATGAAAGGAACAACCAGTTCCTTATTATGTTGACGGGCGATGAGTTTTTAAAAAAAATGGATTAATCCCACATGCAGTGGGAGGAAGACTATGAAGTCTTCTTATATGCGTGCGATTGCATATAACATCGATTGCCTTCGGGCAATCACTCCCCAAATCTATCTTCTGTTGTGATGAATCTGCTTTTGCCACGTGTCTGCTTTAGACGAATCTGCTTTCGCCACATGAACAAACCAATTTTTTCCATGTCACCACACGCTCAATCCACCACGTCAGCTTGCCACCTTTGCTCGCCATGTCAGCTCCTGGTTCGCCTAGTCAGCGCTTTGTCAGTGCCTGCCACGTCAGCTTCAGGTTCCTGCCACATCAGTGCCCAGTCATCACTCTGTCAGTGCCTGCCATGTTAGCATCCACGTCAGCATACCACATTAGCGTCCTCCTCAGATCGCCATGTCAACTATCTGCTCTGCCCTATCAACGACTTCTCTACCATGTGTTACCTCAGAAATCATGCAGTCTGCATTAGCTCTGCGCTCTGCCACCTCCTCGATCCGATCGCTAGCTGGATCACCATGCAACCTTGAGATTCATGCCCATGCGACCTCGAGATTCGTGCCCAACACGCTTGCCCGACCAAGCTATGATACCAAATCTAGAAATTGGATAAAGTGACAATAAACAAATCTTTAATTAAAAAACCATAGAGCCATTACTAGCATCATAGAACATAGGCTACTAATTTATATGAAGAGGGAAGGGAGGAAGTCGACGGAGAGGAAAAGAAGGGAGGTTGGAGGAATAAGGGGAAAGGAGGTGGAGTGATAAGGAGGAAGAGGGAATAAAGGAGGGAATGGAGGGATAAGGGGAAGAAGAGATATTTAATTTAAAAAACATGTCGACATTAAAATCATTTGCCGACAACTAAACTAACCTAGCCTAACCACTAAATAATCACTTAATGAATTAAGTGTTTACACTTTCTACAAGTTTACGATTTCAAATATATATATATATATATATATATATATATATATATATATATATATATATATATATATTTTTTTTTTATATATATATATATATATATATCAATCAAAACATCACAAAATATCCAAATAATCATCTATAATCATAATCAACTGGAGTGAAACTTGTATCTAATGGATTACCCTATACACCTAGCAGTTGCAGCAACTAGCAATCCATGCAATCCGGTCGAATGGGTAAATCACCATAAGAAACTCATCAGACATTCACAACAAAACAACAATGAATCAAGTCATCTAAGTCCCTAAATCTATGAGCTTAAATGTGTTCATAAACAGATTTTCCAAGGTAATCCTACAACACCTTTCGTTGGGTCAAAAGCGGAACAACAACAAAAATTTGGTAATAATCAAAAACCGCTTGAGCATTAAATCCTCGATCGATTGGTTCCTTAAACCCATCATTTGAAAGGAATTTCTAAAGTAATAGTGGATGAAAACTCAAAAGAGTGGTCAGGAATTTTACCATGTCTTCTACACATTAATGAAACCAAAAGAAAATTTGCAAGAACACAAATAATACCAAGCTTAGGGCACAAAGAAAATCAAGAAAAAATTCAATAACATCACATCAACATCATTTAATAAACAAACCAATTTCAACATTCATATTTCGTTAATTGGCTTATGGGTGTCATCCTTTACCCAATCGTCAATTGAGGGGGTAAGCAAACAAATCAAAAAAAATAAATTCATTCATTCTGTGTGTCAAAGAGAAATGAGTCCATTCGTCCAATAAAGTTAGATGTCATTAGTTTTTGCACCGCAATGTGTTGTAAACAACGCAGTACAAAAAGGGGCAACTGTAGACACCAAAATCTGGCACCCTCTAGATCACATTCATCACCTCACCATCAAATCCTGCATAATAAAGATATATGTCTAAGTTCTAACTTAGGGATATAAAATCTTGTACATGATTCTATTTTCCTAATCTATTTAATTAGAAAAAACACCCTAGGATACCTTGTCCACACATTGGACGTGTGTCTTGGATGCTTCACTTAGAATCTTTATCACATCTCACCCACTCTTGTCTCCTTTTTTCTTTGCACATATGACAAATTCCAAACACCCATGTTGCATCTAATTCACTTTGTCCCTCTTGTCCCTTCACATAGGACAAGATCCCATGTTTCACTCCACTTGCAACCACATCACCCCAATTAACTGAGGCACACTGGATGAATCACTCTAACTGCCCCTTCCACTTAATAGCCTAGATTTACCACTTGATAAACCAGGCTTGCCACCTTTCACTTCCCTCCAAAACCCCAAGGAGCCTATAAAACCATCATTGATCCATCAAGAAAAAGAGAGCTAAATTTGCATATCGATAGGCTGCCAAAATATGCCTAGACCCGACGAGAAACTAAAAGCATGAGCTCGAATCTGATCGTTGGTATGCATCTCGAGGTAAATTGTCATCTCAACTGAAACTGCCCGCCTGTGGTTTTACAGTCGAAAATACGCATCCATGGTTTTGTAACCATAGGTTCATGGTTTCCATCCTGCAACTGTGTTTTCACAATTCCACAGTCCTGAACATAGATAAGTAATTGAACATGTTGAGCAAGGTTTTTATTAATTGAATATTTTATGTTATTTGCTTTGCATATGCATATTAGTGATAGGTTTATAAATAGTATTGGTTTTACAGCCTAACTATACAAGTGCTATTAATTCCCTTTGCTAATTTTGTATATGTACAGGTAACAGGTACCTTGAACGAGCTGCTAAAGCTGGAGTGGTCCCTTGCTAGATACCAAAGCCCCCTCATCCTTTTGAAGTTGTGATGAAGGAACAAAAAACACCACACCCTGCGTAAAAATCGAAAGATCTCCCCTCCTCCATTGAAGCATTGCATATCATATAGACAAGAAGAAGCATTGTAACATTACTCCCAACACACTTGGAGCAATTCAAAAATCCTTTTGTAACACACTGTATCTCTATTAATACAAAAGGGGCATTTTGGCAAAATTACTTCTCTCTCTCTCTATTTTTATTTAAATAAATTGTGTTTAGTTCTTTGGTTACATTTATGTCACTTTTATTACATCAGTTTCCAAGAAATGCAAGACAAAATATTTTGATAATTTTTGTTCAGTAAGCCTTTATAACATGATTTATAAGATTATTTTAGAAATTATGCCAAACAAGTTGAAATGTATTCTAGATTTTGTTATCTCAAAGGAATAATATGGTTTTGTTCATGGTAAAAAATTCTTGATCGTATAAATATTACATAGGAGGCCATACGTTCTCTTCATTCGATAAAAAATCATGTATGCTTACAAAATTAGATATGAACAAAGCACATGATAGGGTTTCCTAAAGTTTTCATGTACATGATATTCTCAAAAGGTTTAGTTTTGATTAGAGTGGTATGAATTAACTAAATATTGTTATAGCATTATAAAATATTCTATTTTGATCAATGGTTCTCCTCTTGATTACTTTAAGTCATCTTGTGGACTTTGCCAAGGTGATCTACTATCTGTTTATCTATTCATTATTCTTGTGGATGCATTAAAGAGAGATTTATCCAAGGCAAAAATGGAAGGAAAAATCAAAGGTATTCAAGTTTCAAAAAATGGTCTCTTTGAATCTCATCTCCAACTTATTGATGACATTTTTTTGGGCCATCTCTTAGCTGATGAGGCCATGGAGTTTAAATCAATACTATCATTATATGAGAATGCTAGTGGACAATTGGTTAGTACTAGAAAATCCTAGATTTTTTCATTATAAGTACCATATTTTTACAATGAATTATTGTGAATATTTTAAGGTTTAAAATTGAAAAAGTTATTTTAACCTACTTGAGTATTCCTTTGTCTCATAAAGAAAATAAAAACGAGCTTTAGATCTCTTGTTTGGATAGAATAAAATCTTGTTTGGTAGGTTGGAAAGGCAAGTTATTAAATACAGTAGGAAGGTTACAACTCATACAGACTACATTACAATCCATCCCTATCTATATGATATTATTTTCAAGATTTCCAATAGGTATAGCATCAAACATTGATAAAATTTAAAGAGAATCTTTGAAAAGGATGAAAGAAAATTTTTTGGTATCCTCTTTGTAAGTGGGATAGGTTCTATAAAGGAAATAATATCAGAGGAACATGCTTATCGATTTATAGACATGAGTTTGGCATCAAGGACAAAGCTTGGGTGGCGACTATTTAGAGATCAAGGAAAGAATTGGGTAAAAGAATTATTTCAAAAATATATAGGTTCTATTGATGTAATGAAGTTATGAAGGAAAATAACCCTACCTAAAGGATCATCAATATGAAACTTCATATCAAATAGTTTATAACTTATTAAAAATGCATATTAAATGGTTAGTCAATGAAAAGAATTATATAAATATTTGGTTTGATGCTTGACTAAAGCCTTATATTCTTAACTTTAACTTTATTTAATATGTTTATTATTATAATATTTAACAAAACTTTATTTAATATATTTACTATTATAATATTTAAAAAACTTTTCAAACAAGCCATACACAAGGTTATCATATTATTATAATACTCGTTCTGTGGTGTATTTATTTTTTTCTTTTCGGATGGGATATATGATCGGTTTTTGTAAATTATATTTAAGTTTCTATAACTAATAATTTAATATTTTTATTATTATTATATTTAAAAAAACTTTGCCTTTAGGCCTTTTATTAGAAAATTACTCACATTTAGTTTTTTATTAAAAAATAGAAATACATTTAATCAAAACATTATGATTATTTTATTGCTAATAAGAAAACTAAAACTAGCTTAGATATAAAGGATATATATCTAAAAACGTTGAGAGTTATCAATTTCGAGGTGCCTATCTCATTTCTTGGGGGTGTGATCTCCAAGATAGGTGCCTCGGGATTGATAACTCTCGACGTTTTTAGATATATATCCTTTATATCTAAGTTAGTTTATTAAACAGTTGCAACGGTTGGTTAGTCGATTGTTTTAGTTTAAATATTTTAAATGTTTGCAACGGTTGGTTAGTCGGTTGTTTTAGTTTAAATATTTTAAATGTTTTTGTTAATGCCAACTTTTTTAATAAAAAAAATTGTTTACATGAACTCTTTCGTCCCACCCCTGTATGCCATTGTAGGAACTCCTCTCGGCATAAAAAATCCATAGTTGCACTATTCGAATAGAAAAAAGTATGTAAGGTTATTTAGTTTGTAAGGTTTCATGAAATTTAAATATTAATGTTAGGAATATAACAAGTGTCTCAATATATGTTTTGGAACTAATAATTTATAAGAAATATTAAAGGTAGAAATTAACCTTGTTCATGCCATGTGAGATTTAAACGATTAAACTAAATAATGGGATGTCATGGGTCCCTTGCTAGGAAGTCCAGATTTTGTACATTTCAAACCTCCTATCACACCCTAGGAACAAAATTTTTATTGTATTTGCAATTAAAAGGTCTGAACAATTATATTGCTTAATTATATCGCTTCATGGTAGAGCGTATTTATACTTTATTTTGTGGATGTTAAAAATATTTTAAATTTTGGTGATGTTATTTAGCAAAGGAAGTAGTCTAATTCAAATCTTTTAAGTATGCGTCACACCGTGTAGTTTAATTCAAATCTTTTAAGTGCACGTTAGACCGATGATGACAATGTGAATATTGAGCAACTGGTGGTCTCCATCTCATAATAGACGGGTTAACAACAACAAGACGATATAGTGGGTTATAGGGAGTAGTCTAATTCAAATCTTGTGAGTGTGCGTGAGACCAATGATGACGATGTGAATATTGAGCAATCAGTGGTCTCCATATCACAAGAGACGTGTTAGCAACAACAGGACGATGTAGTGGGTTATAGGGAGCAATCCCAATATTCGAACCCTGCTTGGTAGTAGAAAATAACTGTGAATGTAACCGATTCTCCTAAGGGATTATAGGGACAACCTTAAGATTCAAACCCTATGCAACCCCAAGATTTGATGCAGTGTTTTATAGGAAGCAACCACACATAACTTAATAATAATAATTTTTAAAATATATGAATATCATAAGTAATATAAAAATGACTCTATAGTAAGTGGAGAAAATGAATGCAGGCTAGGAGTAAGGTGGAAGTGTTAGTAAGAAGAAGAAAGCATGAGTAGGAAGTAGGAAGCAAAGTGTTATCAAGGAGCAAGTACCACTTCTCTTGTCCTAGATATTAGGAAAAATTTAAAAAGTATAGGATTTATATGAATAAAATCTAGATAACACGGTAACAAAGTCATTTTTGAAATTCCTTACTAGAATTAAGGATGTCCTAGTTGGAAGTAAGGATGCCCTAGGTGGAATTAAGTATTCCTTAGGTGGAAGTACAGATGCCCTAGTTAGCTATAAGAAAAAGAGTAAGTCTATGAAAAATCCTAAGTAGCATATACTACTTCAGAAGTGATTATTAGTGATGAGATGATTAATCATGATATAACGGTTCTTAAAACTAAATGGTTAATATGTAAATTCCATACATATTGGCCAAGTTTTTTTAGATTCAAAATTGGATCAAGTGAAAGTGGGGATTGAATTCAAACTACTCCATGAATTTTCTTTCCAAAGGATTTTTTTCTCACTATCTTCTCTAGTTTAGAAATAAGAGATAAAATAATGGATGGTGTCCCTTGGTTTAGGGAAAAGATGCATTATATTTAATACCATGAAGTGAGAATTTTTATATAGAGACAAAGACTATTAAAAGGCTTATGGTGTGGATTAGGCTTTTTGGACTTTCTTGTCAACTCATCATAAGGATGTTTTAAATAATATTGTTAATACTCTAAGTGAGTTCATCCAAGAGGGACCAAATACTAAGAAGAGAAGGCATGTTGGATACACTTGAATATGTGTTGTCATGGATATTTTTAAATATTTACCACAATCCATTAGGATTTAATATGAGGTAAAAGAATGATTATGAAAACATTACATTCTAATATCATAAATATCATGAAATCAAATGCATGTCAAGAGAATGTAAATTGAAATTGATGGAGAAAGAGATGTAAATTTTGGGCATGAGGCAAAATTTAATGTATAACAAGTAGCTTGTATCATAGGACAAGTGGATCAATGCAAGGATTTTCCACTCCTAAGAAAGTGGTAAGAAAAATCCTTGTGTGTCATTAAATGACAAAGGCTATTATAGTTCACTCAAATAAACCATTATAAGAAAAAATGACACAAGGTATGAGGAAGTATAATGTGCATGTTTAAATATAGATGGATTCAAAGGTGTAAAGTAATATCGAAAGGCAATTTTAAATCAAAGGAAGATGGGGAGACAAATTTTAAAGAAAATAAGGTCAATGACGTCAAGGTTAATATAAGGTTTCAAGAGCAACACAATAACGAAAAGCATATGTAGGACATCCAAGAAAATTTAGGATTTCCAATGAAGCATAAGAAAGTAATGACTGTGGAGGATCATTTATTCACTTTTAAGGTTTTTAGGATAACATAAATAAGAAAGTATTTATGAGGCTATTCCTTGCATTTCACATTCTTTATGGCAACATAAATATTTATAAGATAAGTCTCATTATGGAAAATATGAAAAAGTAGAAGATATTGATGAAGATGAGAGTGTTAGTGGAAACATGAAAAGGAGAGGAAGACCATCAAAGCATGAACAAAGAGAAATAGAAACTCAAAGGGATATTGATGTATGAAGCCAAATAGAAATATCATAGGTGTTAACAAGAAGTAGGGTTAAGCCCACTAATATAAAAAAGTGATGATGATGAAAATGATACCATTGAATATTAGGGGTATGAATAAGATGTTGGCAATTTTGGGTACCTTGAGTACATTGCTTTTGCCTAAGTTTAGTTGTTGTCATTGATGTCAAGGAGCTATTGGTAGATGTTGTTTTTGATGTCAAGGAGTTCTTGGAGCAATTTGTTTTTATGTCTAAGGATGTGTTTTGATGAAGGTTTCAGCTGGTCAGTAAGTCTCCAAGAAAATCGGAGTAGCCCAGTTGCCAAAAATCCAGAAAAAGATAAGTTAGAAAAAGTTTGCAGGCTGCTGGAAAAACTGTCGCGATTTCATGACATGTTTGAGGAGAGAGAAATTTTGGCCAAAACTGTCACGATTTCGTGACATGTTTGAGGAGAGAGAAAGTTTGGCCAAAACTATCGTGATTTCGTGACATGCAGGAAGGCAGAGGCAGAACGGGCAAAACTATCGCGATTTCGTGACATGTTTGAGGAGAGAGAAAGTTTGGCCAAAACTGTCATGATTTCGCGACATGCAGGAAGGCAGAGGCAAAGTGGGAAAAAGTGTCACGATTTCGTGACAAGTTTCGAAGAAGTTGTACGGATGCAAAAAGTGTCGCGATTTCGTGACAAGTTGAGTTGGCAGTGTTGAGTTGCAGGAAGTGTCACGATTTCACGACAAGTTTCGAAGAAGTTGTATGGATGCAGAAAGTGTCACGATTTCATGACAGGTTGAGTTGGCAGCTTGCAGTTGGCAAAAGCATCATGATTTCGTGACATGTTCCAGTTTCGTGAATAGTTGACAAGAAAGAGCTTAAGGTAGCGAAGGCATCGTGATTTCGCGACATGTTTCATTTTCGCTAGTGCAAACCAAGAAAAGGATGAAGGAGCAAGAGGTGTCATGATTTCTGTAGGTTGTGTGTCAGGCAAAGATGTCATGATTTTGATAGTAGGAGGCTTTGAGTCTAGAGCGTCACGATTTCGCGACAAGAATCATGATGACGTTAGCAAGAGGCAAAGGTGTCACGATTTCGTGACAGTAGCAGAGAAGAAGGCTTTGAAGTCCAGAGCGTCATGATTTCGTGACAAGAATCATGATGACGTCAACAAGAGGCAAAGGTGTCATGATTTCGTGACAGCAACGAAGAAGAAGGCATTGAAGTCTAGAGCATCACGATTTCACGACAAGATTCATGATGACGTCAGCAAATGCTGTAGTGTCATGATTTCGCGATAACAAACCAAAGGAGGTGTATGACAGACAAAGGCATAGCGATATCACGACATGTTTGAGTGTCGCACGAGAAAAGCTACAGAATAGCAGAGGCGGTTGAAGCCGACGAAGTTAACCTTGGTCGACGAAGTATAAGGTTTTACAGCCGACGTGTTAGAAGGTTGAACAGTCGACTAAAGGACAAGATTTCATCTTGAGATTGTGAGTATTTAAAGGAGGACTGTTTTAGCAATTTTGTGCATTGATCGGTGTGTGCATTCGAAGTGTGGCATTCATAGAGTTAGTGCGACAAGTGAGGTTCGAGTATCGAAAAGTAGAGAGCAAAGTTTGACTGTAGCATCAGAGTACATTTCCTTGAATCTTCTAAGTATCAAAGACTGTGCTGCTGTATGCACGAAGAATGTGCTGTTGTTCATGAGAAGACTGTGCGAAGAGAGTGTGCTATTGTGATTACAAATAGGTGCATAAGTTGTTGTGCATTCGAATGCTGCAGTGTTTGTGAAGAGTGGAATTTGATCTAAGGACAGCTGTGATTGCGACTGTGTTCACGCAGTCTGTGTAAAAGAAAAGCAAAGGGCATGAAGTAGTTGCTGCTGTAATTGCGAATAGTTGTGAAGGACGAACGGTGATAGTGCTGCTGCAATTTTTGCGAAGATTGCACTATTGCGTTTGCGCAAAAGTTGAGAAGATAGTGCAGCTGTAATTTAAAGAGACTGTGCTGCTGTAGTTGTGCAGACAGTGAAAAGTTGTTTTCCTACCAAGTGCAGAAAAGAACAGAGGAAGAGGACAGAATTGTGCCAGATCAAAGGACTGTGTTTTGGTGCAGAAAAGAGGACCAACTTGTTGTGACAGAGTTGAGGACAGAGATCTCCAGCCAGAGCAGGGAAGACAGGTGTCTTCCATGGAAAGAGTTCCACTTGCTAAGGGCAAAAGAGATAGAGGTTTTCTAGAGGATCACTAGCAAAATAGATTTAGGGGAAGGTGTCTCCTTTGAGCTGAGGCTCATAAACATTGTAATCGGGAAGGATTCCTAGAGGTTTTGATATAACTTTTAGAAGAAGAGTTTTATCCGTGGAGTAGCCCACCTTGGGTGAACCACGTAAATTGTTGTGTCTCATTGTGGATTGCTTCTTATGCACTATTTTACTGCTGTTATTACTGCTATCTTATTTTGCATGTTAATGGTTTGAAAGTTGTATTAATAGATAAATTTAAAAGAGGTCTTATACTGTTCACCCCCCCTCTCAGTATAAGCTTGTGTTCTTCAATTGGTATCAGAGCCAATGCCTTCGAAAAGTTTAACATCTTGAAGGAAAAGTTTACAAAGAACACAATGGACTACTCGAGTGGCAATGCAGCACCTATTCTTGATGAATCAGATTTTGGTCTGTGGAGTGCAAGAATGAAATTCTATCTAATGGCACTCGGTAATGAGGTATGGGAAGTTGTTGAAGATGGGTATACCATTCCTGCAAATGGTCCTTACACTAAAGAAGACAGGCTTCTACATCACAGCAATTCAAAAGCCATGAATGCAATCTTGAAGGGTTTACAAAAGGTAGATCTCACTAAAGTTATTCACTGCAAGACAACTAGTGAAATGTGGAAACAATTGCAGGTTGTTCATACAGGTGATGCAAATGTTCGAAAGGCCAAATTGAGACATTTTAAAGGTATGTTTGAACAACTCAAGATGAATGATGATGAAAATATTAGTGACTACATGCTCTGGATGGATGAAGTTGTTAATTCTATGAAAGACTTAGGTCTTGAACTTGCTAAAAATGATGTGTGTGATAAGATTTTAAGATCTCTTCCTAATAGATTTAGTGAAAAGATTTCTGCTATTGAGGAAGCTAAAGATTTAGATAAATTGAAAAAGGATGAGCTTCATAGTATTCTTGCAACATTTGAGCTGAGAACTCAAGTAAAAGTTGATGTAAAGAAAGAGGCAGCTTTCAAAGCTATCAAGAAATCGAAGGGCAAACAGATTCAAGAAAGTGATGAGTCTTCTAGTGAGGAAGAGGCATATTACAGCAGGAAAGGCAAGTTTTCCAGAAAGCACAAAAGCAAGAAAAATATAAGATGTTTCAACTATGGGAAATTTGGTCATTATGCTACTGACTGTACTGTTTCTAAAGATGAAAGTGATGAAGATATACAGGATGTTAAAAGCAAGGATTCTGAAAAGCACAGGTATTACAGAAAGAGCAAAAATGAGTACAGCAATCACCAGAAAAGCAAATATGAGTACAACAATCATGGAAAGAGGCATTCTCACAAGAATAAGAAGAGCTTCTACTTAGACAAAGCAAGTAAGTGTTCTAGCAGTGAAAGTGATAGTTCTTCTAGTGATGATGAAAATGAGATGTTGTTCATTTCAGAAAAGGAGGAAGAACCAAAACATAAATTCATTATCATGAAATGTTTTAGATGTGGAAATTTTGGGCACCTTGAGGATGACTACAAAAATAATGATTTGGCTGCTAGTATGTATGAGGATGTTTCAGAAAACCCCAATGAAGATGCATGTATGGTTTTTGAAAAAGGTAGCACCTCTAGTGATAAGAAATCTGAAAAAGGCTGTGATGATTCAAAGTGCCATCAAATAGAGGATCTCAAATGCGAACTCAATAATGCTCTTAGGGTTTTGAAAAAGGAAAGAAAGAAGAATGATAAACTCAAGATTAAGTTAGATGAATGATGTATGGAGATAGATGAACTTGTAGAAAATCTTGAAGTATCTATGGCTAAGTCACAAGAACTCAAGAATGAGTTAGATTCTAAAATTTTGGAGTATAGTGAGTTAGAACAGGAAATGGCTTCTTTGAAAGAAGAAAATAAAGAGTACAAGGATAAGCTCTATAGATTTCAGGATAGCTCCAAGAAGGTTAAATTTCTCATCGAAGGACAAAGAAAACCAACAGATAAAACAGGTCTCGATTTTGTTGAGTCGCACAAGGAATAGGTTGGGGAATCTAGCAAGAGATTTCAAAAGAAAGAGAGTCCTGCTAAAGAAAGTACTTCAGATCATGAGTCCGTAAGTAATGAATACACAGAAACAGAAAATGATATTCAGACTAAGAAGAAGAAGTTTTCGGGACCCATGAAGTCGAATAAAAGAAATTTTCATGACAGATGTTATGCGTGTCACAGATTTGGTCACATGGTTGTACATTGCATGACTCAAATGAAGAGAGTAAATGACAGTTTCAGGAGACGTAATTTCTTTCAAGGGTATTGCTACTCTTGTCAACAATTCGAGCACAAGGCAATTTTTTGCAAGGCAAATAACAGGAACTGGGTTAGTCAAAACAAGAGAATTCAAAGAACAACCATGACTAATATTGTTACCTGCTATAAATGCAACAATGAAGGTCACCTAGCTAGACAGTGTAGAGCTGATCTTCTGAGATACAGGAACAAAAATAGCAGCATGAACAAGTCCAAGGATCAAGGCATGGATAAAAATAGGAATGATAACAAAAATAAGAAAAGTGATATGAACAGGTCCAAGAATCAAGGTATGGATAAGAACATAAAAGATAATAAAAACAGGAACAGTAGTATTAATATGTCCGAGGATCAGAACAGTGACAGGAACAGAAATACAAGAAAAGAATTCAAGAGAAGGCCCGACAAAGAAATCTTAGACACTAATGATGATGAGTGTTTAATGGGAGTGTCACTCCCAACCCTATTTTAAATCACCTCATCAGGAGGTGGGGGAGGGACTAAGCTAAGAGGCTCATTCTTAGTCCCAAGCCCCAAAGGTGACCCTTTGCCATTGATGACAAAGGGGGAGAGATTTAAGTAAAGGGGGAGAGTTTTCAAGAGAAGAGGAAAGCTTCAAGTCAGGGGGAGAAAAAACTTGAAGAGATTGATTTCAGTTTTGGCTCTTGAAAGTTGTGTTTTAGTTAAGGTTTGCCATCAATGACAAAGGGGGAGATTGTTGGCAATTTTGGGTACATTGAGTACATTGCTTTTGCCTAAGTTTAGTTGTTGTCATTGATGTCAAGGAGCTATTGGTAGATGTTGTTTTTGATGTCAAGGAGTTCTTGGAGCAATTTGTTTTTATGTCTAAGGATGTGTTTTGATGAAGGTTTCAACTGGTCAGTAAGTCTCCAAGAAAATCAGAGTAGCCTAGTTGCCAAAAATCCAAAAAAAGATAAGTTAGAAAAAGTTTGCAGGCTGCTGGAAAAACTGTCATGATTTCGTGACATGTTTGAGGAGAGAGAAAGTTTGGCCAAAACTATCACGATTTCGTGACATGTTTGAGGAGAGAGAAAGTTTGGCCAAAACTGTCACGATTTCGTGACATGCAGGAAGGCAGAGGCAGAACGGGCAAAACTGTCGTGATTTCGCGACATGTTTGAGGAGAGAGAAAGTTTGGCCAAAACTGTCACGATTTCGCGACATGCAGGAAGGCAGAGGCAAAGTGGGCAAAAGTGTCATGATTTTGCGACAAGTTTCGAAGAAGTTGTATGGATGCAGAAAGTGTCACGATTTCGTGACAAGTTGAGTTGGCAGTGTTGAGTTGCAGGAAGTGTCGCGATTTCACGACAAGTTTCGAAGAAGTTGTACGAATGCAAAAAGTGTCACGATTTCGTGACAGGTTGAGTTGGCAGCTTGTAGTTGGCAAAAGCATCACGATTTCGTGACATGTTCCAGTTATCGCGAACAGTTGACAAGAAAGAGCTTGAGGCAGTGAAGGCATCGCGATTTCGCGACATGTTTCATTTTTGCTAGTGCAAACCAAGAAAAGGATGAAGGAGCAAGAGGTGTCACGATTTCGTGACAAGAATCATGATGATGTCAGCAAGAGGCAAAGGTGTCACGATTTCATGACAGTAGCGGAGAAGAAGGCTTTGAAGTCCAGAGCGTCGTGATTTCACGACAAGAATCATGATGACATCAGCAAGAGGCAAAGGTGTCACGATTTCATGACAACAACGGAGAAGAAGGCATTGAAGTCTAGAGCATCGCGATTTCGTGACAAGATTCATGATGATGTCAGCAAATGCTGTAGTGTCGCGATTTCGTGACAAAAAACCAAAGGAGGTGTACGGCAGACAAAGGCATAGCGATATCATGACATGTTTGAGTGTCACGCGAGAAAAGCTACAGAACAACAGAGGCGGTTGAAGCCGACGAAGTTAACCTTGGCCGAAAAATGATAAGGTTTTACAGCCGACGTGTTAGAAGGTTGAACAGCCGACTAAAGGACAAGATTTCATCTTGAGATTGTGAGTATTTAAAGGAGGACTGTTTGAGCAATTTTGTGCATTGATCGGTGTGTGCATTCGAAGTGTGGCGTTCGCAGAGTTAGTGCGACAAGTGAGGTTCGAGTATCGAAAAGCAGAGAGCAAAGTTTGACTGCAGCATTAGAGTACATTTCCTTGAATCTTCTAAGTATCAAAGACTATGTTGTTGTATGCGCGAAGAATGTGCTGTTGTTCATGAGAAGACTGTGCGAAGAGAGTGTGTTGTTGTGATTACAAATAGGCACATAAGTTGCTATGCATTCGAATGCTGCAGTGTTTGTGAAGAGTGGAATTTGATCTAAGGACAGCTATGATTGTGACTGTGTTCACGCAGTCTGTGTAAAAGAAAAGCAAAGGGCGCGAAGTAGTTGCTACTGTAATTGCGAACAGTTGTGAAGGACGAACGGTGATAGTGCTGCTGCAATTTTTGCGAAGATTGCACTATTGCATTTGTGCAAAAGTTGAGAAGATAGTGTGGCTGTAATTTAAAGAGACTG
Organism: Wollemia nobilis; assembly: GCA_028583015.1. Lineage (NCBI taxonomy): Eukaryota > Viridiplantae > Streptophyta > Pinopsida > Araucariales > Araucariaceae > Wollemia > Wollemia nobilis. The sequence continues at coordinate 148,834 of JAQPPZ010004576.1, read as the reverse complement.
TGCTACTGTAGTTGTGCAGACAGTGAAAAGTTGTTTTCCAACCAAGTGCAGAAAAGAATAGAGGAAGAGGACAGAATTGTGCCAGATCAAAGGACTGTGTTTTGGTGCAAAAAAGAGGACCAGCTTGCTGTGACAGAGTTGAAGACAGAGATCTCCAGCCAGAGTAGGGAAGACAGGTGTCTTCCATGGAAAGAGTTCCACTTGCTAAGGGCAAAAGAGATAGAGGTTTTCTAGAGGATCACTAGCAAAATAGATTTAGGGGAAGGTGTCTCCTTTGAGCTGAGGCTCATAAACATTGTAATCGGGAAGGATTCCCAGAGGTTTTGATATAACTTTTAGAAGAAAATTTTTATCCGTGGAGTAGCCCACCTTGGGTGAACCATGTAAATTGTTGTGTCTCATTGTGGATTGCTTCTTATGCACTGTTTTACTGCTGTTATTACTGCTATCTTATTCTGCATGTTAATGGTTTGAAAGTTGTATTGATAGATAAAGTTAAAAGAGGTCTTATACTGTTCACCCCCCTCTCAGTATAAGCTTGTGTTCTTCATAATATCCATAAAAAAAAGTTTCTAAGGAATTAATAGGTTGTTATAGTCCTAAGGTTATTTAATAAAATAAACAAAATTAAGTAGTGAAGAATGTAAAGATGATTTTAAAAAGATTTGGAATATGAGTGATAGTCTAGTAGTTTCTTCTATAGGAGCCTCATGCAATATTGCAACAATATATGACAAATAAAAATGGGAGGGATAAATCCTAGAAGAAAAAAGTAAATGGGTTGCTAGACTATTTTGTAGGAAATATAAAAAAATCATAGTTAGGTTTATAAATGTATATGATCCAACTATATTTACTTGTGAAATATGTTAGAAGGACCTCAACATACTTTTATCAAACACAATGAATGATTCATTGTAATATATGGATTCTTGGGGGTGATTTCAACATTGTTTTATCTCCTTTGGGAATGAAGGGTGGTATTCTAGGATGGTCTAAATCAATATCATATTTTTCTTTATATTTCAATTCAAATAGACTTTAGTATGCAAGTGCTTCAAGTTTTCAATATGAATGGGATAATAGATGCATTGGGGAAACTCTAGAAATTGAATCCAAGCTCAAAAATTTACAAAAATTAGTAGAAACCAATGGAATGTATTATGATTCTTATATAAGAGGAAAACAAGTAATTTTCAATTATCATATTGCATTGAAAAAGGAATCGTATTGGTTCCAAAAATTTAAGGAGAAGTGGCTCAAGAAAGGAGATATAAATACAAAAAAAAACATATTACAATAAAAATATTTTTCCTTTTTATTACATCAAAATATTTTAACTCTAGTTGGAAGAAATATTGAGGAAGAAGAATATATAAGAAATGAAGCAATTAATTATTTCAAAAATATTTTGTTAGATACTAGGCAAGATAAGGAGCCATAGGATAAGCTCGTGCACAATATTACATCAACTATCACACAAGGACAAAATAAAAATTTGATGAAGATATCTATGGAGGAGCTACATGAAGCATTTTTCTCTTTCCATCCTAACAAGGCACCTAGCCCTAATGGATTTCCTACATTTTTTTTTTTTAATTTTGGGATCTATTGAAGAGTAATATATTAATTGTAGTTGAAGAGGTTTGGAAAAGGAAGGATATAATAAATGATATATCACTTTTATTACATCGGTTTTCAAAAAATGCAAGATAAAATATTTTGATAATTTTTTTCCAATAAGCCTTTATAATATGATTTATAAGATTATTTTAAAAATTATGCCAAACAAGTTGAAATGTATTCTAGATTTTATTATCTCAGAGGAAAAATATGGTTTTGTTCATGGTAAAAAATTCTTGATGGTATAAATATTACATAGAAGGTCATACATTCTCTTCATTCCATGAAAAATCAAGTACGCTTAAAAAATTAGATATGAACAAAGCATATGATAGGGTTTCCTAAAGTTTTCATGTACATGATATTCTCAAAAGGTTTGGTTTTGATTATAGTGGTATGAATTGACTAAATATTATTATAGCATTGTAAAATATTCTATTTTGATCAATGGTTCTCCTATTGATTACTTTAAGTTATCTTGTGGACTTTGCCAAGGTGATCTACTATCTCCTTATCTATTCATTATTCTTGTGGATGCATTAAAGAGAGATTTCTCCAAGGCAAAAATGGCAAGAAAAATAAAAGGTATTCAAGTTGCAAAAAGTGGTCTCTTTGAATCTCATCTCCAATTTATTTATGACACTTTTTTTGGGCCATCTCTTAGTTGACAAGGCCACAGAGTTTGAATCAATAGTATCATTATATGAGAAGGCTAGTGGAAAATTGATTAGTACTAGAAAATCCTAGATTGTTTTCATTATAAGTACCATATTTTTACAATGAATTATTGTAAATATTTTAAGGTTTAAAAATGAAAATGAGAAATTATATTAACCTACTTGTGTATTCCTTTGTCTCATAAAGAAAATAAAAATGAGCTTCAAATCTCTTGTTTGGATAGAATGAAAGCTTGTTTGGTAGGTTGGAAAGGCAAGTTCTTAAGCATGACAGGAAGGTTACAACTCATACAGACTACATTACAATCCATCCCTATCTATATGATATTATTTTCAAGATTTCCAATAGGTATAGCATCAAAAATTGATAAAATTTAAAGAGAATCTTTGAAAAGGATAAAAGAAAATTTTTTGGTTTCCTCTTTGTAAGTGGGATAGGTTCTATAAAGGAAATAATATCAAAGGAACATGCTTATCGATTTATAGACTCATGAGTTTGGCATCAAGGACAAAGCTTGGGTAGCGACTATTTAGAGATCAAGGAAAGAATTGGGCAAAAGAAATTATTTAAAAAATATATAGGTTATATTGATGTAATGAAGTTATCAAGGAAAATAACCCTACCTAAAGGATCATCAATATGGAACTTCATATCAAATAGTTTATAATTGATTAAAAAAATACATATTAGATGGTTAGTCAATGAGTGGAATTATGTAAATATTTGGTTTAATACTTGACTAAAGCCTTATCTTCTTAACTTTAACTTTATTTAATATGTTTATTATAATAATATTTAAAAAAATTATTTAATATGTTTACTATTATAATATTTAAAAAAAAAATCAAGAAATCCATACACACATAATTATCATATTATTATAATACTCCTTCTATGGTGTATTTACTTTTTTCTTTCTGATGGGATATGTGATCGGTTTCTGTGAATTAGATTTAGGTTTCTATAACTAAAAATTTAATATTTTTAATTTTATAATATTTAAAAAAAAACTTTGCCTTTAGGCTTTTATTAGAAAATTACTCCCCTTTAGTTTTTTTATTAAAAAATGACAAATACATTTCATCAACACAAGTTTTTTTTATTTTATTTGGTAAACAAATGGGTTTTGAGGTCTCCAAACCTATTACAATAGGTTAAGATAGGCCATGAGAATGCACTAAACCATAGCACTAAATGAAAACCAACCAAGGGGTAGGAATAAGAGGCCACCCTCAACAAGGCAAAATAGACAGGGCCCCATACAAACAACATACCATAAAAATTGGGTAACAAAAACTAAAGGAACTAGGCCTCTTTCAGTAAAACAAAACAGAGAGGGCCCCATACAACCAACATAAAATATAACCTGATATCAACTACTAAAAGAGTATTATAGTAGAGCTAGTTCAGGGTTGTTATATCCATATGCTTGTTAACCATATCTCGAATCTCATTGATAAAGGACACCACAACCTGCAATGTACCTAGAAGAGTAGAGTGCTTTTCCTTTAGTATAGATAAACACATCACCACATCATCATAAGAGTAAAATCATCACCATATCACCAGAAGAGCATACAACGAGGACACCATTAGGACCGAGGCCAAGAAAATTTTGACCAACATCCACACAAAGATGCCCAACTAATGATAGTCAACTAAAAAAGGTTAGGGGACTTGTGAATATCACCAATTAATATGGCCCATACAATCAAGCATAAAATAAAACATCTAGCAAAGAGTTCACAGAGTGATGGTAGGAACCTAGGGTTCCTAGCACATAAATTGATAAATAAATAAATAATAAACCTAATACTAAAAGAATCGCTTTTTATATTGTTCGAGAAGTCCCTTCAATAAATTGTATATTTCATATTTCATGGATATATTAAATGATAGAATCACTTAGTGTCTTATACCCCTTTAGGGTTATGAGTGAAGAGTCGCCATGCTTCCTAACCCTAACCCTAATATTATAATAATATAATAATTAATATAATTAATTATTATATTATTTATTTAATATAACCATAGGATAACATGTATTATTATTATTATTATTATTATTAATTAATGTTAGGATAGTATCCTAGCATGCCATCCCTCTTTGAAGAGCTTTGTCCTCAAAGCTAGAAAAATTTGGAAATATGCTTCTACAAAGTTCACCAATGTCAACATCACAGGCTTCTTGTAGTTAAGTTTGTCTTTTAAAAAAAAAAATCATTTGTCACCTATAATGCACATTAACATCGACCACTTCTCGTTTATTCATAACTTCTTTCTCTAAATAGTTGGTTAATTAAACCTTTGAAAATCCTTAACGAGGCAAATGCCTTATTTCTCCTAAGGTTTAGAACTTTTTTGTTAGAGATAAAGAACCTCTTTGTATTGCCAATCCCGGTAGTATATGAATAATGCTATCTTGTATTATTTATGGTCCATATTCTTCTTTTCTCGTTTCGATAACAATTTCTAAAGAAATACCTTTTTTTTTTTTTTTTTTTTTATACCATGGGATCTAAGAATTCCCAATCTTCTCTAATCAAAGCAAAATTTAAAGTAGAACTCACTATTTAAATATATAAGTGAGATAATAAAGAAATAGAGAATCATTTCTGAGGATGTGCTCTTAGTTGCCTCAAGTGAAGGTGATGGCTTTAAAGAGATGTTTGGCCACCCGGGAAAGGTCCTACCATTGTCAATCACTATTTTTGCCGCATACACGTAAAGGTCACCCATGTTGCGATGGCCAATTTATAGACGCAGTTCTGGGCATCAAAGTTTTAAGTTTTGGGGCATATCCAACCATCCAAGTAAAAAAAAAAAGAAGAGTGATCGGATACGGGCTCGTTATTAATATCATCCACAACTTTGTGTATAACTATTCATAATATTCGAAAAAAAATTAGCTAAATTTTGTAATGTCTATTCAAGATGGATCTTAACAACAAATCTCTCGTTCATTCTCCATGTATGGCAGAGTATGTGCACAATAGATATTATCACCCATAACTTAATCGATGTGTTTTAGAACCGACTACTGTGTTTGACGTTTGTTCGCAACACAAAAGTGTGAGAGCTTGTAAGGAAGAAATTTTTCATAGAACTTAGAATTTAAGGGAAGCCAAATGTATTTTTGTTTTTAATTTCTTATTTTACGTTTAAGCAGTCATCTAGCTTGGCAGTGTGGTTGGTGTGGTATGCAGTTGGCCTGCAATTCTTGGACCAAGTTGTTGCTAGATTTCATCTTTGAAGTGGATAGATCATTCATCAGCACTGGTCTCCTGGTTTGGATGGTCACGATGGGCTTAGGATTTGAACATAGCTTCGATGATGTGATTCCCATAAAGCCTGTGGTTCCTCATATTTTTAAACACATATGTTTTGTTATATCTCAGGCTCGATTTCCCTTTCGAAGAAGAGTAAGCTTGAATTACTGACGAAAATCTACCCAACAAAACTCTAAAAGATGGCATTGAATTTGAGATGGATGCTCACAAAGCTTTATATTCCATCCATTATCTGTGATTTGTTCTAGGTTTTTGTGAACCGAATTAAAGACGTGAACCACTGTTTTATACTATCCACATTTTTCAAGACCAAAAATTGATGATGAAAGGATTCATACTGAATTTCACTAAGAATGAATGACAATGCATGGCATTGGTTCTCATATGTAGATTCAGAAAATTTTGACAAGTCCTTCACTTTATGTGCCCAATTGTTTGAATTACCACCAAGCCGAGCGACCATTTCAATCAAATAGAAAGGATGGTAATGGTACTTTAAAATTTTTAAATATGAATTCAACTACATCCAGACAATTCCACAAAGAAGGATCATTGACACTACATAGGAAATGGGAAATGGCGGAGTTGGCCATGGAGGCGGATGGGTAGGGCTGCATTCCTTAGATTTTGTTTCTTTTGCTTTTGCAATATGAAATTCACCTGCAACTAATTTGGAGCTATGAGACTAATCAAATGTAACCTTGCTGGGAATGATGTCCTTCACGAGGATTGGACCTCCTAACTTTTGAGAAACAGTTTTAGTAGCACCAGGTGAAGGAGAGAAATAAGGGGCTTTAGTGGATGTTAGTGCAATGGAAATAACTTTATGATACTGAGCACCTTGAGCCTCTATTTTGTTTTCATAGGTGATACTAGGTTGGCTTCCACTTTGATATGCATTGTAATTTTTAGAAACTTTCGTTTCTTCCTCTGCATTAAAAAGAACATTGCAAACAACATTGGATATATTGCAAACAATATTGGAGATATTTTTAGGGTTTGAATTTTTTTTGTTCTTGGGGAGTGTAATGGATACCCTCTAGGATTCCCTGATTATGGGATCTTCCTCCACCTGGTATTCCATGGCTATGGGATCCTCCTCTACTTGAGATTCCATGGCTAGGGTCTCCTCCTCTTACATTTCCATTAAATACTGTATAATACGATCAAAATGTTCCATTTGTTTATTTTGTTTTTCTTCAATCATTCTTCTAATGTCTGCAATGTCATTTTTTATTTCCTTGACCAATATGGTTGGATCCATAAGGCTCTGATACCAGATGGTAGGAACCTAGGGTTCCTAGCACATAAATTGATAAATAAATAAATAATAAACCTAATACTAAAAGAATCACTTTTTATATTGTTCGGGAAGTCCCTTCAATAAATTGTATATTTCATATTTCATGGATATATTAAATGATAGAATCACATAGTTTCTTATACCCCTTTAGGGTTATGAGTGAAGAGTCACCATGCTTCCTAACCCTAACCGTAATCTTATAATAATATAATAATTAATATAATTAATTATTATATTACTTATTAATATAACCATAGGATAACATGTATTATTATTATTATTATTATTATTAATTAATGTTAGGATAGTATCCTAACAAGTGAACTCCCATACCAAACCTTACGTATAACCAACAACTAACCGTGATAATCGAATACAAGAGATTCAAGGTCTTGGGGGAAATTATCCAACCAGACCCTCAGGTATTATTGAGAAAGATCCAAGTTGGCCATATAATCCGCCACCTTATTGTCTTCTCGATAAATATGCTAAAATTTGAACTCCTCTCTTGATTTCAGAATTCTAAACACCTCTACTAGAATATTTGAAATGCTCCAGTGAAGCTTGCTACTAGAATTGGCAATATTTACTATATTTAAAGAGTCCTCTTCTACAATGATTATCTGATATTTAATTGCTAAGAAAAACTAAAAAACTCCATAGCTGCACTATTCGAACAAAAGTATATAAGATCATTTAGTTTGTGTGGTTTCATAAAATTTATATGTTAATGTTAGGAATATAACAAGTGTCTCAATATACTTTTTTCAGCTAATAATTTATAAGGACTATTAAAAGGTAGCAATTAGGATTTAAATGATTAAACTAAATAATGTTGTGCGTGGTTTCTATGGGACATTGTGTGGTTAGAGTTTTAGGTTTTATTTAAAAAAAAACAGGTTCAAACCACCATGAAACATGGTATATGTGACTTTGTGTAAAAAAAATAAATAATACACTGTAGATCTCCCCATGAAATAACCCTTCATTGTATTAAATTAGGTACCAAGAGTAAAGAGTTGGGATTGAACTAGACATGGTATTGATGCTTGACTAAAGCCTTATCTTCTTAATTTTAACTTTATTTAATATGTTTATTATTATAATATTTAAAAAAACTTTTCAAGCAAGCCATACACACATAATTATCATATTATTATAATACTACCATATGATCACAATGTACTAAAAGTGAGACCCATATAAATGTCATATAACCAATTGAAAAAAATCATATTTGCTAGAAAACAAGGGGTTGTACTCAGGTCCCCCACCCTTCACAAGTCACAACTCTCTCCTTTAGAGCTTGAGAGTTTAAAAATAAATTAAATCCTCATCTCAATTGAGATGATATAGCTAGATACCTACATCATTTTCATTAAATGTCTAAAATCTTGATTTTTATTTTCTAGATACTCTTCAAATTTTTGTATAAATACAAAATTTTAGAATTCAACATCCTTCTTGATATTTTTTTATAGTGGCCTTCACAATACCAAAACTCCACCTCGATTATCTATGCATCACATCTTAGTAGAGTAATATTTCTAAAACATCGCACTATCATTGTCCACTTTACCATATTTGGATTGCTAGTTTCCTTCCTCAAGTATAAGTGCAACCACAAAAATTATAATGAATAATTTATATGAAAACACATTATTGTTATAAAATAAAACAAATATTACCAATGAAAAACATTAAAGTAAATCTTAATCGTTATTTGATTCAGGTAGTCAACATTTTCTTGTCAACTTCAACTAAACTTACTACTTCCTCTAATCACGAAAAATAGAATTTAACTTCACAATCCTTAATTAAAACCCCTTTATTGGTTAGCCAATCTACACATTTGTTTCCTTCCCTTGACGTATGTGTAAACTTGATTTATTCAAACTCTATAGCAAGGTCTTAAATTTCTATAATTATATCTTGTATGTTCCATAAAGCATTTACTTTCCTTAAAATTGTATCTGTTACTATGAGTGAATCACCTTTCATCCATACTTTGTTCCATTTTATTTTTTTACATATTTTTAACCCTTCCAAAGTTGCCCAAGCTTCAACTTCATTATTTGTCTTAAATCCACTATTGCAAGCATGATGAGACAAAATCTCTCATCTATTATTTCTAATTATTTCCCCTCATGTTGGTCCTGGATTTCCTTTTGATGCTCCATCAAAATTCAATTTGACCAACTCTGCATCTGGTGGTTTCCACTTTATATTTTTAACCTTCTTTTTGTTTCTCCTATACCTAACATCATAATTCCAATTGATGATTTAACTCTATCTATCAAGGATATTTGCTTTTAGATTAGGGATTGGATGAGTTAATAGGTGTCTTTTCACTTATATGTAACCAAAAATAAACAAATAAATAGGTGTCTCTTGCTTGCTTAACTTTTTCACTTGTGTATTTTAACTTTAAAAGTTGGGCAATGTTCTTTAGGAAGAATTATCTTCTAAAGAAAAAATAAAACATATTTTTTAAGTCGCTTTAAGGGTAAAACTGGCTAAATGTTTGTCCACCTCTAATATAAGTTGTCTTTTAAAAATGGATCTTATGAAAGGTTACATCTACAATTCCGTGCTGTTTTTTCGTCTAATTTGTTGAAGTACAAAACTTCTTGTGATGGCTATATAGATGGAGGTATGCATTATGTTTGTAGGTAATTTGGTGAAGACTCGAGATTGGCATTTTTGTGGAGCTATTTAATAGTTATTCAGAAAATAGGTATCATATTTAACCTTAAGGGAATTGATAAGTGCAATTGATAAGTGCAAGTATAACTAAACACTTACCAAAAAAAAAAAAAAAACCTAAATTCAATACCATGTGAGATTTAAACGATTAAACTAAATAATGCGATGCGGTGGGCCCTTTGCTAGGAACTCCAACTTTTGTACATTCCAAACCTCCCATCACACCGTAGAAATATAAATTTTATTTTATCTTCAATCAAAAGGTCTGAACAATTATATCGCTTCTTGGCAGGAGCGACTTTATACCTTATTGTGTGGATGTTAGGAATATTTACAAGGACTTGAATTGAATTGAATGCACGCAATTCAACGTTGCATGTCTGTCACTCCCTTTGTTTTGTTTAACAATGGATCGAATTGATAGGTCGTGAGAAGAGAATAAAGTGGCATTGGAGAATGAGAAAATGAGAAAAGTAGGCGAGAGTGAATTGGATCATACTTTTGGATTTATCATTCGTCATGGGAGAGAGTACAATTTATTGGCTATTACATTATATTGATAATGATGCAAACATTATGTATTGGGTGGTCGTCGGTGGATAGGCAAACATTCTCACCAACTCAACTGAGAAAGGAGAATGAAAACTAACAAGCCGTCAAACAAACACTTACGGTGTGTGTCCACTTGGCAGCCGGATATTCTTTAAGTATCAAAATCGTTTTGACCGGTAAAAGCTGTTTTTTTGTTTTTTCATTACTTTGGCCGCAAGATATTTGAATTAGCCGTTGGCCGTAAAACAATATGCAGAGGCTCCAATTTTCATCGATCCGTTCAATATGCCCATTACAAGATATTTGAATTAGCCGTTGGCCGTAAAACAATATGCAGAGGCTCCAAATCCGCCCGCCCGCCATGGGAGACAAAACAGCGAGGTGGTGCCTGAGGGGTTCCATCACAGACACAGCATCGTATCTCCGGTAGGGAGGGAGATCTTTGGATACATGTCACCCGAGTACGTGGAGTCTGATCTGATCGGGCCACAGCCAGATCTACGAGAAGATTGGGGTCTGGGTCTGAATCGAAGACACACAGGGAGTCCGTCGAAATTCTCCGAAATCGATAAATCTGCAGGCCGGGGTTGCGCAGCGTAGGCTACGGGAGGCGACATGAGGAACGATGCGCACGCTCAGACTCTTGCTGTTGCTTCTGTTATGGAGTTTGCTGTATGCAAAGGTAAGGTTAACCTCCTCTATTTATTCTCCAACTCTGTATGTTTGAATTTAAAAAGTAAAAAGTAGATTTTAAGTGCCAGTGCCGCCCCTCACGCGTTTCCCTTCCTTCTTAGATTGGTTGGCGCTGTCTGCTGTCTGCTTTCTTTTCTAATGTTAAGTTGTCCCTGAGAAGCTATCCCCTCACTTCCTTTCCTTCCAAGGATGCTCAACCACTATCATACCATTACCATTACCAACCCTTCCTCTCCTCCTCGGAAAGAGCTGACCTATCTATGACTCCCCATTAATTCTAAAAGCAGTAATAAAAAAAGAAACACTCCTTTTCAAAAACAAAAAAAGGCATAGGCATGTCAAATAAGTTTCTGTAGGGCCGTTTTCCTTCCTACTAACTTTAACTTTGATAAAGGAGGTAAAATATTAGAGAAAATCCTTAACATCTATTCTGCACCTGTGTGTTTCAATCTTTCAAAAACATATTTTATTTAAATGCGTCTATTAACTTTAACTTTGATAAAGGAGGTAAAATATTAGAGAAAATCCTTATAGAAAGGTTAACCTCTATTATTCTCCACCTGTGTGTTTCAATCTTTTAAAAACATATGCGTCTACACTTGAAACCTTTCCCTCTCCCTCTCCCTCTCCCTCTGTGTTTCAATATTAGAGAAAAATAATAATTTGTTTTGTTGTTTAATCTTACCTTGGCTCTATCTATAGTCTTGCTACTCACATTACAAAAAACTAACTGTTGCCACATTGTTCCTTTGTCTCTCTCTCTGAGCCCTCTGGTGTAAGAGATGCTCATCCCATATTCTCTAGGAATTAAAAAGTGCATCGCCAAACAAATTTAGGAGTATTTCATTAATCTATTTTTGGGTTATGTTTTATTCATGTCCATATGTTGTAGTTTGACTTCATGGTGTGAGGTACAAAATTGTTTTAATAATTCAAATTAGCATTTAGTATAGTGGACCTAGGTGGAAAGATTGTCACGATGAGGACTTCACTACAACCTTGCTTCCTGAAATGTAGGGAAGCCGTGCAAATTTTAAGTGTACCCCCTTACAATGTATAAAATATTTTAATTTATTTTATTACCATATGTAATTAACAAATCAAAATTGAGGGGTTCCACTAAAATAGTCACTGAATGGATCTCTCTTCTCCAGCCGTACATTCAGATTTACCAACACTCTGAAAACATAGAAAGGTAAATCGCTCATTTAGTGTTTACAGACACGAAAATCAAACGAGATGTTATTGCAATAATGACAATGTGAAAACTGTGTGATGTTTTTTTCCTTTTGTCAAACAGGAGTATTTATTCCTGAATTCCGGCCTGAATTTTTTTTTATAGTGGGAGGATTTCATTGTTTGTGCTAGTTTGAATAAATTCTATTGAGAGCCAGCTAGATCGTACTTGAAACACGTCGCTACCCACTATTAATATTTCAATACTGTGCTGTTGTGTTGTCCGACTTCTTAGTACAAAAACGGTTGTTATCACTTTTCTGCTCGCAATTTGTTTCGATTTGTACAATGGATTGTTATCAACATTTTCAATATTTATATTTCATGTCTTTTATCCTTTAATAAATGTTTTCTTATAGTTTTTATTTGTCTAGGAAACAATTCTCCTCCTCACAAGGACGCCGAAGAATTCAATGTTTTCTTATATTTTTATTTGTCCTTAGGAAACAATTCTCCTCCTCACTAGAAAATATGAAAAAGCATTCGGTTACGATTAAAAATATATATATAACTCCTCTTCTACACGATACTTAAGTAGGTCTAAATTCTTGCTTTAGATCCGTGATACTTAAGTAGGTCTAAATCCTTGCTTTACATCCGTACTTTTACTTAAATAGTGTTAAATGCTGTAAACAATGAAACTTTGAGTAGTCTCCACAAAGACATAAATGATCTTCTCCATTCGTGGAGATCTCACCTTGACTATCGTGGAGTCCACGCCCCAGCACTTAAAAATAATAATAGCTTTAGTTTTATATGTTTCATGTTTTTTTTTATTATATATATATATAAAAGTTTTAGATGTTTTTTATATATATATATATTTAAACAGTTTTTAGATTAAAGGTCAGAGTTATACCATTGCTATGTCTCACACAGATATTGTATTTCTCTTCTTATAATATAATTTGTTTTAATTGTTTTTAGTTAATCTTTTTTATTATTAAAATTCGTTGTTAGTTTAATTTTGGAGTTTTTTAGGATTTATATTTTGTTAATTTGTGCTCTTAGTTGTGATTTAGTGATTACCATTTTGTAATATTTTAAGTTTAGTCCAATCATCTATCATATTGAGTTTTCATTCTTCTTTGTTTTTTAACTATTGTACTCTATTTTAAAAATTTATATTTTCTTTGTACTTCATGCAAAAAATGATATTTTTTATATTTTAATTGTTTATTTTTAATTTAATATTTATTTATATCCAGCTCAAGATTAAGAACCGTCAACTTGGCAAACACTCATTTTTTAACATTTGTGAGTAATAGGTTGTGTAAGATGGATTAGAGTAAAATAATTTATTTAATATATAGTTATTTCCTTTGTATAATCTATTTTTTAAAACTTTATTCATAGTTTTAAAGTCTTCATTTTTAAAAGCAAATATTTTGTGAGTTTAAAATTTTTTATATAGAAGGATATAGTCATCTAGTATATAATATATAAATATTTTCTCTTATATAATATATAAATATTTGCGCTCAACTAGGGGAAGTACTTGGGCCAACATCTCTGCCCTAAAACTCATTGTGAGGAGTACCCTAGGATTTTTTTTTTTTAAATCTTGATTTATTTTTAGTATTATTATTAAATTATTTATAAAAAATTTGTAGTGTTTAATATTAAGTATTTATTGTATTATTGACATTAATTTTTTTATTTATTTATTATGTGGGATTGATATGGACCCCATTTGTATTATCTTATAACCTCACATTGTATTAGTACATGTATTTGTTAGAACCTCTATCCTAACATCCTATTAATTTGTAATGATGTCATATGTTAATAGTCAATACTAATTAGAGTAGGATTATATATTGTACTACCTTCCCAAGTAGGAGGAATCTTGAATCTTAAATAAAAACTTAATAGTTTGACCCTTTGTCTCCTCAAGTGGGTGCGCCCCATGCCCTACACCTCGTGGACATGTTTGCATTAGTCTTGGGAAGTTTGGGAAAGCGTGGTATGCAGATCCCATAGGTTAACTCCTTGCTTTGGATGTGATATTTGGTGCTCGTCTTTCCTTTGCTACGCTAACCTATTCTAACAAACTTCTTTAGGGAAAAAGGAAAAAAAAACATGAAATAATGTAGAAAGTAAATTGCAGAAAAGGAAATCTACCTAGTCTATCTAAGGGTGGCAATGCGTCAAATACCTAATAAGACCCTCTCGTGTTGCAAAAGGTTGAGTGAACACATACGTAGTGGCTCAAAGTGCACAAGGAACATAGGTCCCCCCCAAGATTATACGATAAAATAGAACACTTACACTAGAACCATGACAAGGATTTCATCATTATTAACAAATTCTTATTAGTACAAATTTCAAGTTACATACATGCAAAGGAAAGAGGTCCAAAAACTCCTCGATCGACTACACAAGGCTTGAGCTAGGCCAAGACATAAGAGAACGAGTGGCTTTTCAATAAATTATAATGAGAAGAATAACACTTATTTATAGATAATACATGAGGCCCTTTTCCTTCAAATATTCAAAATACCCCCCTTTCAACATTCTTGCTTACAATACTTTTGCATTAATTATATAATCTCAAGGCTTCAAAATGTGGTGTCACTTGATATTTCTTGCTTGTAGTACTTTTACATTAATGATGTATAATATCGAGGCTTCAAAATCTAGAGTCGCTTGAGATGGTCTTCGCCCATGGTAGAGATCTGCTACAGGGATCTTTTACCATTAATGAGCTTGAATCTATAATCGCCTCTCTAGAGAACTCATGATAGTGTCTTAGATGTTATACCTTTTCATGGAGAAAAGATCACCCATCCGAGAAATCATGCACCCCCACATAATATGTTGGGTCTATGTTGCTTGTGCATTCTTTGGCCTCATTGGCACTCTTTATGATAGTTTCTCCTTTTTGCTTCATCTCGTTATTCTGGTTACTATCGCTAGTTGGATGACTAATTATTTGATTTGGTTGGGTATCCTCGGACTAAACTTCTCTTTTGGGCTCGACCACAGGGTATGCTATAGTGCCTTGGGATTTTATTGAAACTTTGGTAATGCATTCTTGTTGTGAGCCTTCACCATGTGGGTTTGACTATCGAGCTTTTGTATCTGTATTTGTTGCACTCTTCTTTAAGGGGGTTTGTTCGGTTCCACCTAGATTTCACCCTAACCTAGGATATTTTGGGCTTCTACCAGAACCAACCTCCAAAAAGGGGTTAATTGGCCTTACTCCACCCAAGTGGAGTGAGAACTCACTATAGTTTTGGTGACTTATGAGGGATCCTCAACTCAATGAGGATAAGGAACCCAAGAAGCCATCGCCTTATCCTTTGGGTATAAAGTAAAAAATTAAGGAAATCCTTGTTTTGTGGAATGAGAATTTCTTTAAGGCCCACTTGTTCTTGAAAGGTGTGAGGAGATTAGGTTGTGTTTTTTTTAATACCCTCTCATGTCGCAACAAGTTGAGTGAACACAAGCATAGTGGCTGATAGTGCATGAGGAACATAGGCCCCCCTAAGATCATGCGATAAAATAGAACACCTACACTAGAACCAAGACAAGGATTTCATCATTATTCAAAAATTCTTATTAGTGTGAACTTCGAGTTACATACATACAAAGGAAAGAGGTTCAAAAACTCCTTGATCGACTACACAAGGCTTGAGTTGGGCCAAGACACAAGAGAGAAAAAAGAAAGTACCCCTTAGGAGAACGGGTAGATTTTCAATAAATTATAATTAGAAGAATAATATATATTTATAGATAATACATGAGGTCCTTTTCCCTCAAATATTCAAAATGCCCCCTTTCAACATTCTTTCTTACAATACTTTTGCATTAATGACATATAATCTCAAGGCTTCAAAATGTGGAGTCACTTGAGATTTCTTGCTTACAATACTTTTGCATTAATGATGTATAATCTCAAGGCTTTAGAATCTAGAGTCGCTTGAGATGGTCTTTGCTCATGATAGAGACCTGCTAAAGGGATCTTCTGCCATTAATGAGCTTGAATCTGTAACCGCATCTCTAGAGAACTCATGATAGTGTCTTAGATGTTATACCTTCTCATGGAAAAAAGACCACCCATCCGAGAACCGTACACCCCCATATAATATGTTAGACCTATGCTGCTTATGCATTCCTTGGCCTCATTGGCACTCTTCATGATAATTTCTCCTTTCTATTTCATCTCGTTATTTTGGTTACTACCACTAACTGGATGATTGATTATTTGATTTGGTCGGGCATCCCTGACCTAAAATTCTCTTTTGGGATCGACCACATGGTATGCTACAATGCCTTGGGATTTTATTGAAACTCTAGTTATGCTTTCTTGTTGTGAGCCTTCACCATGTGGGTTTGACTATTAGGTTTTTGTGCCTACATTTGTTGCAGTCTTCTTTAAGGGGGGTTTATTCTGTTCCACTTGGACTTCACCCTAACCTAGGATATTTTGGGCTCCTACTGGAACCAACCTTCAAAAAGAGGTCAATTGGCCTTACTCCACCCAAGTGGAGTGAGAACTCACTATAGTCTTGGTGACTTATGGGGGATCCACATTATCCTTTGGGCATAGAGTCAAAAATTGGGGAAATCCTTATTTTTGTGAAATTGAAAATTTCTTTAAGGCCCACTTATTCTTGAAATATGCAAGGATATTGGGTTGTGTTATTTTTGTTGATCCCTCTTCCTAGAACAATGTTTTCCTTCTAGTTGTTCTTCCATTTGCCTTATTTTTGGTGTTGTACTAATGCTTCTATATTGTACATTTAGGTCTTTACCTTGGATAATTAGTATGCCTCTCAACATAAAGACCCGAAGGTTATCTCTACTTTAGCGCTACGATCGGGTTGACCAATTCTTGGGACCAAGGGAAACAAATATTCTATGGAAGCTTGGCCATCACTCCCATAGATCACATGTTCCTATCAGTGTTGGTGGTCCTTCGCATAGTCATCCCATGCTCCTCCTTCCTCCATTGTTCTTGAATTTTATAAAAAGTTGCAAAGCCAATCATTTATGGAGAAAATATCAGTTTTCACACCCACTCACTAGGATGATGAATTGGTGACCATTTTTAAAGAAGGTACCTTATCAAAGATATGAGACTCAGTGTTAGCTAAGAGGTCCCTTTGACGAGTCTGAGCTTCGCTAACATTGAAAATATTATGAGTCACTTTCTCACTTGGATTGGTGGATTAGCTTATTTCTGCATTGCAAGGATGTACCTTTCGAAACCTTCCCTTATTGATATTTTGAGCATCTTTGCATCATCGACTACATGGAACATAAAAGGGGCTCCTAGTCTTCTCATCTTGTCTTGCTCCAAAGCTTTCTTCCTCTTGTGGTATGGAGGTGCAACCAGATAGGAAGGTAAATATTCTACTAGAAAGGTCACTCTATCAAATAATGAATGAGATGCCTAGAGAAGGTCATCCTTTTATAGGCTCATCCAATTTCTCACTTTCTCACTTGGATTGGTGGATTAGCTTAGTTTTGCATTGCAAGGATGTGCCTTTTGAAACCTTCCCTTATCGGTATTTTGAGCATCTTTGCATCATCGACTACATGGAACATAAAAGGGGCTCCTAGTCTTCTCATCTTGTCTTGCTCCAAAGCTTTCTTCCTCTTGTGGTATGGAGGTGCAACCAGATAGAAAGGTAAATATTTTTCTAGAAAGGTCACTCTATCAAAAAGCGAATGAGATGCCTAGAAAATATCACCCATATCTAATTGAATAATTACCAAACCCTAATTTTTCAAAAAAAAAACTCCTATCTTCATACCCCTCACTTCATACCCCTATCTTCATAATAAATTAAGGATTTAGGGTTTGGGGTTTAGGATTTAGAGTTTAGGGTTTAGGGTTTAATTACCCCTATCTTCATGAATACTTACAAAAACTACTTCTTTAATCAATTAAGGTCCCAAAACCTTATCTAATAGAATACTTACCAAACACTAATTTAAAAAAAATACCCCTATCCTCATACCCCTCACTTCATACCCTATCTTCATACCCCTCACTTCATACCCCTATCTTCATACCCCTCACTTCATACACCTCACTTCATACCCCTATTTTCATACCCCTCACTTCATACCCCTATCTTCATACCTCTCACTTCATACCCCTATCTTCATACCCCTCACTTCATACCCCTATCTTCATAATCAATTAAGGGTTTAGGGTTTACTAGTTTGGGATTTAGGGTTTAGGGTTTAATTACCCCTAACTTCATGAATACTTACAAAAACCACATATTTAATGAATTAAGGTCCTAAACCCCAATCTAATTGAATACTTACCAAACTCTAATTTTTCAAAAAAACAAAACCTATCTTCATACTCCTCACTTCATACCCCTATCTTCATACCCCTCACTTCATACCCCTATCTTCATACCCCTCACTTCATACCCCTATCTTCATACCCCTAACTTCATACCCTTATCTGCATACCCCTCATTTCATACCCATATCTTCATACCCTATCTTCATAACCCTCACTTCATACCCCTTAATTAATACCCCTATCTTCATACCCCTCACTTCATACCCCTATATTCATATCCCTATCTTCATATCCCTCACTTCATACCCCTATCTTCATAATCAATTAAGGGTTTAGGGTTTAGGTTTTGGGTTTTAGGGTTTAGGGTTTAGGGTCCAATTACCCCTAACTTCATGAATACTTACAAAAACCACTTCTTTAATCAATTAAGGACCCAAAAAACTATCTAATTGAATACTTATCAAACCCTATTTTTTAAAAAAATACCCCTATCTTCATACCCTTATCTTCATACCCCTCATTTCATACCCTTATCTTCATACTCCTCACTTACCCCTCACTTCATACCCCTATCTTGATATCCCTATCTTCATTCCCCTCACTTCATACCCCTATCTTTAGACCCCTATCTTCATACCCCTCACTTCATACCCCTATATTCATAATCAATTAAGGGTTTAGGGTTTAGGGTTTGGGGTTTATGGTTTAGGTTTTAGGGTTTAATTACCCCTAACTTCATGAATACTTATAAAAACCACTTCTTTAATTAATTAAGGTCCCAAACCCCTATCTAATTGAATACTTACCAAACCCTAATTTTTCAAAAAAAATACCCCTATCTTCATAACCCTCACTTCATACCCCTATCTTCATACCCCTATCTTCACACCCCTCACTTCATATCCCTATCTTCATAATCCTCACTTCATACCCCTATATTTATACCCCTCACTTCGTACCCCTATCTTCATACCCCTCACTTCATACCCCTCATTTCATGCCTCTCACTTCATACCCTGATCTTCATAATCAATTAAGGGTTTAGGTTTTAGGGTTTGGGGTTTAGGGTTTAACTACCTCTAACTTCATGAATACTTACAAAAACCACTTCTTTAATCAATTAAGGTCCCAAAACCTTATCTAATTGAATACTTACCAAACCCTAATTTTTCAAAAAAAATACCCCTATCTTCATACCCTCACTTCATACCCCTATCTTCATATCCCTATCTACATACCCCTCACTTCATACCCCTATCTTCATACCCTTATCTTCATACCCCTCACTTCATACCCCTCAATTCATACCTCTATCTTCATACCCCTCACTTCATACCCCTATCTTCATATCCCTATCTTCATACCCCTCACTTCATACCCCTATCTTCATAATCAATTAAGGGTTTAGGATTTAGGGTTTAGGGTTTAGGGTTTAGGTTTTAGGGTTCAATTACCCCTAACTTCATGAATACTTAAAAAACCACTTCTTTAATCAATTAAGGACCCAAACACCTATCTAATTGAATACTTACCAAACCCTAATTTTTCAAAAAAATACCCCTATCTTCATACCCCTTACTTCATACCCCTCCCTTCATACCACTCACTTCTTACCCCTAACTTCATACCCCTATCTTCATACCCCTATCTTGATATCCCTATCTTCATACCCCTCACTTCATACCGCTATCTTCATACCCCTCACTTCATACTCCTTACTTCATACCCCTATCTTTATACCCTTACTTCATACCCCTATATTCATAATCAATTAAGGGTTTAGGGTTTAGGGTTTGGGGTTTATGGTTTAGAATTTAGGGTTTAGGGTTTAATTACCCCTAACTTCATGAATACTTATAAAAACCACTTCTTTAATCAATTAAGGTCCTAAATTCCTATCTAATTGAATACTTACCAAACCCTAATTTTTTAAAAAAATACACCTATCTTCATACCCTTCACTTTATACCCCTCACTTCATACCCCTATCTTCATACCCATATCTTCATAACCCTCACTTCATATCCCTCACTTCATACCCCTCAATTCACATCCCTATATTTATACCCCTATCTTCATACCCCTCACTTCATACACCTATCTTCATACCCCTCACTTCATACCCCTATCTTCATAATCAATTAAGGGTTTAGGGTTTAGGGTTTGATTACCTTAACTTCATGAATACTTACAAAAACCACTTCTTTAATAAAATAAGGTCCCAAACCCCTATATAATTGAATACTTACCAAACCCTAATTTTTAAAAAAATACCCCTATCTTCATACCTCTCACTTCATACCCCTATCTTCATACCTCTATCTTCATAACCCTCACTTCATACCCTTATCTTCATACCCCTCACTTCATACCCCTATCTTCATACCCCTCATTTCATACCCCTATATTCATAATTAATTAAGTTTTTTATTTAGGGTTTAGGGTTTAATTAACCTTAACTTTATGAATACTTATAAAAATCACTTCTTTAATAAATTAAGGTCCCAAACCCTAATCTAATTGAATACTTATTGAACTCTAAGTTTTCAAAAAAATACCCCTATCTTCATACCCTCTTCTCTTCATACCCTTACTTCATAACCCTCACTTCATACCCCTATATTCTTTTATACCCTCACTTCATACCCCTATCTTCATATCCCTCAATTCATTCCTCTATCTTCATACCCCTCACTTCATACCCCTATCTTCATATCCATATCTTCATACACCTCACTTCATCCCCCTATCTTCATAATCAATTAAGGGTTTAGGTTTTAGGGTTTGGGGTTTAGGGTTTAGGTTTCAATTACCCCTAACTTCATAAATACTTACAAAAACCACTTATTTAATCAATTAAGGACCCAAACACCTATCTAATTTAATACTTACCAAACCCTAATTTAAAAAAATATATATTCCCCTATCTTCATACCCCTCACTTCATACCACTCCCTTCATACCCCTATCTTCATACCACTCATTGCATACCCCTCACTTCATACCCATGTCTTCATACCCCTATCTTGATATCCTTATTTTCATACCCTTCACTTCATACCCTATCTTGATACCTCTTCATAACCCTCACTTCATATCTTTATCTTTATACCCCTCACTTCATACCCCTATATTCATAATCAATTAAGGGTTTAGGGTTTAGGGTATGGGGTTTATGGTTTAGGTTTTAAGGTTTAGGGTTTAATTACCCCTAACTTCATTAATACTTAAAAAACCACTTCTTTAATCAATTAAGGTCCCAAATCCCTATCTAATTGAATACTTACCAAACCCTAATCTTCATAACCCTCACTTCATACCCCTATCTTCATACCCCTACTTCATACCCCTATCTTCATACCCCTAATTTATTCTTTATTATTTTTTTTTTTTATCTTCATACCCCTATCTTCATATCCCTCACTTCATATCCCTATCTTCATACACCTATCTTCATACCCCTATCTTCATAATCAATTAAAGATTTAGTGTTTAGGGTTTAATTACCTCTAACTTCATGAATACTTACAAAAACACTTCTTTAATCAATTAAGGTCTCAAATCCCTATCTAATTAA
Organism: Wollemia nobilis; assembly: GCA_028583015.1. NCBI lineage: Eukaryota > Viridiplantae > Streptophyta > Pinopsida > Araucariales > Araucariaceae > Wollemia > Wollemia nobilis. Next base: position 126,902 of record JAQPPZ010004576.1, on the reverse strand, counting down.
ATACTTACCAAACCCTAATTTTTCAAAAAAATTACCCCTATCTTCATACCCTATCTTCATACCCCTCACTTCATACCCCTATCTTCATACCCCTCACTTCATAACCCTCACTTCATACCTCTCACTTCATACCTCTCACTTCATACCCCACACTTCATACCCCTATCTTCATACCCCTATATTCATACCCCTCACTTCATACCCCTATATTCATAATCAATTAAGGGTTTAGGGTTTAGGTTTGGGGTTTAGGTTTAGGTTTAGGGTTTAATTACCCCTAACTTCATGAATACTTATAAAAACCACTTCTTTAATTAATTAAGGTCCCAAATCCCTATCTAATTGAATACTTACCAAACCCTAATTTAAAAAAAAATACCCCTATCTTCATAACCCTCACTTCATACCCCTATCTTCATACCCCTTTCTTCCCTTCTTCCTATCTTTTTTTCCTTTTCCCCTATCTTCATACCCTCACTTCATACCCCTACTTCATATTTTCCTTATCTTCCTTCCTCTCCCCTATCTTCATACCCCTCACTTCATACCCCTATATTCATAATCAATTAAGGGTTTAGGTTTGTGGTGGTTGGGGTTTAGGGTTACCCTAACTTCATGAATACTTACAAAAACACTTCTTTAATCAATTAATGGTCCCAAACCCCTATCTAATTGAATACTTACCAAACCCTATTTTTAAAAATTATCTTCATACCTTTTCCCCTATCTTCATACCCTTCTTCATACCCCTCATTTCATAACCCTTTCTTCATCCTTCCTCTTCTCCCTCCCTTCCTTCCTTCCCATCTTCATACCCTTATTCTATTAGGTTTAGGTTTTTGGGTTTATTACCTAACTTCATGAATACTTATAACCACTTCTTTATTCAATTAAGGTCTAAACCTATCTAATTGAATACTTATCAAACCTAATTTTAATCCCTATCTTATACCCTATCTTCATACCCTTTTAATTCTTATTATTATTTTTTTTTTTATATTTTTTTTTTTTTTTTTTTATTTTAGTGTTTTTTGTTTATTTTATTATGAATATTAAAAAATTTTTAATAATTAAGGTCAAATATCTAATTGAATATTAAAACCTTATTTTCATAATTCTATATCTCCCCTCACTTCATACCCCTATCTTCATCACTTATCTTCCCTATCTTCATACCCCTCAATTCATACCCCTTAATTCATACCTTTATCTTCATACCCCTCACTTCATACCCCTATCTTCATATCCCTATTTTCATACCCCTCACTTCATACCCCTATCTTCATAATAAATTAAGGGTTTAGGATTTAGGGTTTAGGGTTTAGGTTTAGGGTTCAATTACCCCTAACTTCATGAATACTTAAAAAAAACACTTCTTTAATCAATTAAGGTACCCACACCTATCTAATTGAATACTTATCAAACCCTAATTTTTCAAAAAAATACCCCTATCTTCATACCCCTTACTTCATACCCCTATCTTCATACCACTCACTTCTACCCTACTTCATACCCCTATCTTCATACCCCTATCTTGATATCCTATTTTATACCCCTCACTTCATACCTCTATCTTCATACCCCTCACTTCATACCCTTACATCATACCCCTATATTTATACCCCTCACTTCATACCCCTATATTCATAATAAATTAAGGTTTAGGGTTTAGGGTTTGGGTTATGGTTTAGAATTTTAGGTTTAGGGTTTAATTACCCCTAACTTCATGAATACTTATAAAAACCACTTCTTTAATCAATTAAGGTCCCAAATTCCTATCTAATTGAATACTTACCAAACCCTAATTTTTCAAAAAAATACACCTATCTTCATACCCTTCACTTTATACCCCTCACTTCATACCCCTATCTTCATAACCCTCACTTCATACCCCTCAATTCACATCCCTATATTTATACCCCTATCTTCATACCCCTCACTTCATACACCTATCTTCATACCCCTCACTTCATACCCCTATCTTCATAATCAATTAAGGGTTTAGGGTTTAGGGTTTGATTACCTTAACTTCATGAATACTTACAAAAACCACTTATTTAATAAAATAAGGTCCCAAACCCCTATATAATTGAATACTTACCAAACCCTAATTTTTCAAAAAAAATACCCCTATCTTCATACCTCTCACTTCATACCCCTCACTTCATACCCCTATCTTCATACCTCTATCTTCATAACCCTCACTTCATACCCTTATCTTCATACCCCTCACTTCATACCCCTATCTTCATACCCCTCATTTCATACCCCTATCTTCATAATTAATTAAGGGTTTAGGGTTTAGAGTTTAGGGTTTAGGGTTTAATTAACCTTAAATTTATGAATACTTACAAAAATCACTTCTTTAATAAATTAAGGTCCCAAACCCCAATCTAATTGAATACTTATTGAACTCTAAGTTTTCAAAAAAAATACCCCTATCTTCATACCCTTATCTTCATACCCCTATATTCATACCTCTTCATACCCCTCACTTCATACCCCTATATTCATATCCCTATCTGCATACCCTCACTTCATACCCCTATCTTCATACCCCTATATTCATATCCCTCAATTCATTCCTCTATCTTCATACCCCTCACTTCATACACCTATCTTTGTAATATCTTCATACACCTCACTTCATACCCCTATCTTCATAATAAATTAAGGGTTTAGGTTTTAGGGTTTGGGGTTTAGGGTTTAGGGTTCAATTACCCCTAACTTCATAAATACTTACAAAAACCACTTATTTAATCAATTAAGGACCCAAACACCTATCTAATTTAATACTTACCAAACCCTAATTTTTCAAAAAAATACCCCTATCTTCATACCCCTCACTTCATACCCCTCACTTCATACCTATGTCTTCATACCCCTATCTTGATATCCTTATTTTTATACCCTTCACTTCATACCGCTATCTTGATACCTCACTATACCTCACTTCATATCTTTATCTTTATACCCCTCACTTCATACCCCTATATTCATAATCAATTAAGGGTTTAGGGTTTAGGGTATGGGGTTTATGGTTTAGGTTTTAAGGTTTAGGGTTTAATTACCCCTAACTTCATTAATACTTAAAAACCACTTCTTTAATCAATTAAGGTCTCAAATCCCTATCTAATTGAATACTTACCAAACCCTAATCTTCATAACCCTCACTTCATACCCCTATCTTCATACCCCTACCTTCATACCCCTATCTTCATACCCCTACTTCATTCATACCCCTATCTTCATATCCCTCACTTCATTTTCTTATATCCCTATCTTCATACACCTATCTTCATACCCCTATCTTCATAATCAATTAAAGACTTAGGTTTTAGGGTTTGGGTTTAGGATTTTGGGTTTAGTGTTTAGGGTTTAATTACCTCTAACTTCATGAATACTTCCAAAAACACTTCTTTAATCAATTAAGGTCCAAAATCCCTATCAAATTAAATACTTACCAAACCCTAATTTTTCAAAAAAATTACCCCTATCTTCATACCCCTCACTTCATACCCCTATCTTCATAACCCTCACTTCATACCTCTCACTTCATACCTCTAACTTCATACCCCACACTTTATACCCCTATATTTATACCCCTATCTTCATACCCCTAACTTCATACCCCTATATTCATAATTAATTAAGGGTTTAGGGTTTAGGGTTTGGGTTTATGTTTAGGGTTTAGGGTTTAATTACCCCTAACTTCATGAATACTTATAAAAACCACTTCTTTAATTAATTAAGGTCCCAAACCCCTATCTAATTGAATACTTACCAAACCCTAATTTTTCAAAAAAAATACCCCTATCTTCATACCCCTCACTTCATACCCTCTACTTCATACCCCTAACTTCATATCCCTATCTTCATACCTCACTTCATACCCCTATTTATACCCTCACTTATTCCCCTATCTTCATACCCCTCACTTCATAACCCTATCTTCATACCCTTTACTTCATACCCCTATCTTCATAATAAATTAAGGGTTTAGGTTTTAGGTTTTAGGGTTTAGGTTTAATTACCTCTAACTTCATGAATACTTACAAAAACCACTTCTTTAATCAATTAATGTCCCAAACCCTATCTAATTGAATACTTACCAAACCCTAATTTTAAAAAATACTATTTTCATACCCTCACTTCATACCCTATCTTCATACCCCTATCTTCATACCCCTCACTTCATACCCCTCTTCATACTTATCTTCATACCCCTTCTTCATACCCCTATCTTCATATCCCTATCTTCATACCCCTCACTTCATACCCATATCTTCATAATCATAATTTACCCCTAACTTCATGAATACTTATACCACTTTTTAATCAATTAAGGTCCCAAACCTTATCTAATTGAATACTTACCAAACCTAATTTTTAAAAATATCCTATCTTCATAATCAATTAAAGTTACCCTAACTTCATGAATACTTAAAAAAACCACTTATTTAATAAATTAAGGTCCCAAAAACTATCTAATTGAATACTTATCAAACCCTAATTTTTTTTAAAAAATACCCCTATCTTCATACCCTTATCTTCATACCCCTCATTTCATACCCTTATCTTCATACTCCTCACTTCACCACTTCATACCCCTATCTTGATATCCCTATCTTCATACCCCTCACTTCATACCTCTTCTTAACCCTATCTTCATACCCCTCACTTCATACCCCTATATTCATAATCAATTAAGGGTTTAGGGTTTAGGGTTTGGGGTTTATGGTTTAAGGTTTAATTACCCCTAACTTCATGAATACTTATAAAAACCACTTCTTTAATTAATTAAGGTCCCAAACCCCTATCTAATTGAATACTTACCAAACCCTAATTTTTAAAAAAATACCCCTATCTTCATAACCCTCACTTCATACCCCTATCTTCATACCCCTATATTCATACCCCTCACTTCATATCCCTATCTTCATAATCTTCACTTCATACCCCTATATTTATACCCCTCACTTCATACCCCTATCTTCATACCCCTCACTTCATACCCTCATTTATACCTCTCACTTCATACCCCGATATTCATAATCAATTAAGGGTTTAGGTTTTAGGTTTAGGGTTTAGGGTTTAATTACCTCTAACTTCATGAATACTTATAAAAACCACTTCTTTAATCAATTAAGGTCCCAAATCCCTATCTAATTGAATACTTACCAAACCCTAATTTTTCAAAAAAATACCCTTATCTTCATACCCCTCACTTCATACCCCTATCTTCATACCTATCTTCATACCCTATCTTCATACCCCTCACTTCATAACCCTCAATTCATACCTCTATCTTCATACCCCTCACTTCATACCCCTATCTTCATATCCTATCTTCATACCCCTCACTTCATACCCCTATCTTCATAATCAATTAAGGTTTTAGGGTTTAGGGTTTAATTACCCCTAACTTCATGAATACTTAAAAAACCACTTCTTTAATCAATTAAGGTCTCAAACCCCTATCTAATTGAATACTTACCAAACCCTAATTTTTCAAAAAAATACCCCTATCTTCATACCCTTTCATACCCCTCACTTCATACCCCTATCTTCATACCACTCACTTCATACCCCTAACTTCATACCCCTATCTTCATACCCCTATCTTGATATCCCTATCTTCATACCCCTCACTTTATACCCCTCACTTCATACTCCTTACTTCATACCCTATCTTTATACCCCTCACTTCATACCCCTATATTCATAATCAATTAAGGGTTTAGGGTTTAGGGTTTGGGTTTATGGTTTAGCATTTAGGTTTAGGGTTTAATTACCCCTAACTTCATGAATACTTAAAAAAACCACTTCTTTAATCAATTAAGGTCCCAAATCCCTATCTAATTGAATACTTACCAAACCCTAATTTTCAAAAAAAATACACCTATCTTCATACCCTTCACTTTATATCCCTCACTTCATACCCCTATCTTTATACCCTTATCTTCATAACCCTCACTTCATATCCCTCACTTCATACCCCTCAATTCATATCCCTATATTTATACCCCTATCTTCATACCCCTCACTTCATACACCTATCTTCATACCCCTCACTTCATACCCCTATCTTCATAATCAATTAAGGGTTTAGGGTTTAGGGTTTAATTACCCCTAACTTCATGAATACTTACAAAAACCACTTCTTTAATAAATTAAGGTCCCAAACCCTTATATAATTGAATACTTACCAAACCCTAATTTTTCAAAAAAAATACCCCTATCTTCATACCTCTCACTTCATACCCTTATCTTCATACCCTATCTTCATACCTCTATCTTCATACCCTCACTTCATACCCTTATCTTCATACCCCTCACTTCATACCCCTATCTTCATACCCCTCATTTCATACCCCTATCTTCATAATTAATTAAGGGTTTAGGGTTTAGTATTTAGTGTTTAGGGTTTAGGGTTTAATTAACCTTAACTTTATGAATACTTACAAAAATCACTTCTTTAATAAATTAAGGTCCCAAACCCTAATCTAATTGAATACTTATTGAACTCTAATTTTCAAAAAAAATACCCCTATCTTCATACCCTTCTTCATACCCTTCTTCATACCCTTCATAACCCTCACTTCATACCCCTATATTCATATCCCTATCTGCATACCCTCACTTCATACCCCTATATTCATATCCCTATCTGCATACCCTCAATTCATTCCTCTATCTTCATACCCCTCACTTCATACCCCTATCTTCATATCTGTATCTTCATACACCTCACTTCATACCCCTATCTTCATAATAAATTAAGGGTTTAGGTTTTAGGGTTTGGGGTTTAGGGTTCAATTACCCCTAACTTCATAAATACTTACAAAAACCACTTATTTAATCAATTAAGGACCCAAACACCTATCTAATTTAATAATTACCAAACCCTAATTTTTCAAAAAAATACCCCTATCTTCATACCCCTCACTTCATACCACTCCCTTCATACCCCTATCTTCATACCACTCATTGCATACCCCTCACTTCATACCTATGTCTTCATACCCCTATCTTGATATCCTTATTTTCATACCCTTCACTTCATACCGCTATCTTGATACTCCTCATACCCCTCACTTCATATCTTTATCTTTATACCCCTCACTTCATACCCCTATATTCATAATCAATTAAGGGTTTAGGGTTTAGGGTATGGGGTTTATGGTTTAGGTTTTAAGGTTTAGGGTTTAATTACCCCTAACTTCATTAATACTTAAAAAACCACTTCTTTAATCAATTAAGGTCCCAAATCCCTATCTAATTGAATACTTACCAAACCCTAATCTTCATAACCCTCACTTCATACCCCTATCTTCAAACCCCTACCTTCACACCCCTATATTCATACCCCTAACTTCATACCCCTATCTTCATATCCCTCACTTCATATCCCTATCTTCATACACCTATCTTCATACCCCTATATTCATAATCAATTAAAGACTTAGGTTTTAGGGTTTGGGGTTTAGGGTTTTGGGTTTAGTGTTTAGGGTTTAATTACCTCTAACTTCATGAATACATCCAAAAAACACTTCTTTAATCAATTAAGGTCCAAAATCCCTATCAAATTAAATACTTACCAAACCCTAATTTTTCAAAAAAATTACCCCTATCTTCATACCCCTATCTTCATACCCCTATCTTCATACCCTCACTTCATACCCCTCTCTTCATACCCCTATCTTCATACCCTCACTTCATACCCCTCACTTCATACCCCTCACTTCATACCCCCATTTCATACCCCTATCTTCATACCCTATCTTCATACCCCTCACTTCATACCCCTATATTCATAATCAATTAAGGGTTTAGGGTTTAGGGTTTGTGGTTTAGGGTTTAATTACCCTAACTTCATGAATACTTATAAAAATCACTTCTTTAATCAATTAAGGTCCCAAACCCCTATCTAATTGAATACTTACCAAACCCTAATTTTTCAAAAAAATACCCCTATCTTCATACCCCTCACTTCATACCCCTATCTTCATACCCCTATCTTCATCCCTCACTTCATACCCCTATGTTCATACCTCACTTCATACCCCTATATTTATACCCATATCTTCATACCCTCACTTCATACCCCTATCTTCATACCCCTATTTCATACCTCACTTCATACCCCTATATTCATAATCAATTAAGGGTTTAGGTTTTAGGGTTTGGGTTTTAGGTTTAATTACCTCTAACTTCATGAATACTTACAAAAACTACTTCTTTAATCAATTAATGTCCTAAACCCCTATCTAATTGAATACTTACCAAACCCTAATTTTTCAAAAAAAATACCCCTATCTTCATACCCCTCACTTCATACCCCTATCTTCATATCCCTATCTACATACCCCTCATTTCATACCCCTATATTCATACCTTTATCTTCATACCCTTATATTCATACCCCTCCTTCATACCCCTCAATTCATACCTCTATCTTCATACCCCTCACTTCATACCCCTATCTTCATATCCCTATCTTCATACCCCTCACTTCATACCCCTATCTTCATAATCAATTAAGGGTTTAGGGTTTAGGGTTTAGGGTTTAGGTTTAGGGTTTAGGGTTTAATTACCCCTAACTTCATGAATACTTAAAAAACCACTTCTTTAATCAATTAAGGACCCAAACCCCTATCTAATTGAATACTTACCAAACCCTAATTTTTCAAAAAAAATACCCCTATCTTCATACCCCTCACTTCATACCCCTATCTTCATACCCTCCTTCCCCTACTTCATACCCTATCTTCATACCCTCAACTACTTCATACCCCTATCTTATATCATACCCCTCACTTCATACCCTATCTTCATACCCCTCACTTCATACTCCTTACTTCATACCTCTATCTTTATACCCCTCACTTCATACCCCTATATTCATAATCAATTAAGGGTTTAGGGTTTAGGGTTTGGGGTTTAGGGTTTAGGTTTAGGGTTTAATTACCCCTAACTTCATGAATACTTATAAAAACCACTTCTTTAATCAATTAAGGTCCCAAACCCCTATCTAATTGAATACTTACCAAACCCTAATTTTTCAAAAAAATACCTCTATCTTCATACCCTTCCTTTATACCCCTCACTTCATACCCCTATCTTCATACCCCTATCTTCATACCCTCACTTCATATCCCTCACTTCATACCCCTCAATTCATATCCCTATTTTATACCCCTATCTTCATACCCCTCACTTCATACCCCTATCTTCATACCCTTTTTATTTCATAATCAATTAAGGGTTTAGGGTTTATTACCTAACTTCATGAATACTTAAAAAACCACTTCTTTAATCAATTAAGGTCCCAAACACCTATCTAATTGAATACTTACCAAACCCTAATTTTTCAAAAAAATACCCCTATCTTCATACCTCTCACTTCATACCCCTCACTTCATACCCCTATATTCATACCTTTATCTTCATACCCCTCACTTCATACCCTTATCTTCATACCCCTCACTTCATATCCCTATATTCATACCCCTCACTTCATACCCCTATATTCATAATTAATTAAGGGTTTAGGGTTTAGGTTTAGGGTTTAGGGTTTAGGGTTTAATTACCCCTAACTTTATGAATACTTATAAAATCACTTCTTTAATCAATTAAGGTCCCAAACCCTTATCTAATTGAATACTTATTAAACTCTAATTTAAAAAAAATACCCCTATCTTCATACTTTTTCATACCCTCTTCATCCTATCTTCATACCCTCACTTCTCCTTCCCCTTCTCTCCCTCACTTCATACCCATCTTCATACTCAATTTTCCCTATCTTCATACCCCTCACTTCATACCCCTATCTTCATATCTAATCTTCATACACCTCACTTCATACCCCTATCTTCATAATCAATTAAGGGTTTAGGGTTTAGGTTTGGTTTTGTTTAGGGTTTAATTACCCCTAACTTCATGAATACTTACAAAAACCACTTCTTTAATCAATTAAGGTCCCAAACCCCTATCTAATTTAATACTTACCAAACCCTAATTTTAAAAAAAATACCCCTATCTTCATACCCCTCACTTCATACCCCTCCATTCATACCCCTATCTTCATACCACTTATTACATACCCTCACTTCATACCCATGTCTTCATACCCTCTTCTTCATTTCTCCCTATCTTGATACCCCTCATTCATACCCCTCACTTCATATCTTTATCTTTATACCCCTCACTTCATACCCCTATATTCATAATCAATTAAGGGTTTAGGGTTTAGGTTTAAGGTTTTAGGGTTTAATTACCCCTAACTTCATGAATACTTAAAAAACCACTTCTTTAATCAATTAAGGTCCCAAATCCTTATCTAATTGAATACTTACCAAACTCTAATCTTCATAACCCTCACTTCATACCCCTATCTTCATACCCCTACCTTCATACCCCTATCTTCATACCCCTATTCATACCCCTATCTTCATATCCCTCACTTCATACCTATCTTCATACCCCTCATTTCATACCCCTATATTCATAATCAATTAAGGATTAGGGTTTAGGTTTAGGTTTAGGTTTTGGGTTTAGTGTTTAGGGTTTAATTACCCCTAACTTCATGAATACTTACAAAAACCACTTCTTTAATCAATTAAGGTCTCAAATCCCTATCTAATTGAATACTTACCAAACCCTAATTTTTCAAAAAAATACCCCTATCTTCATACCCCTCACTTCATACCCCTATCTTCATATCCCTATCTTCATACCCCTCACTTCATACCCCTATATTTATCTTCTACTTCATACCCTTCTTCATACCCTATCTTCATACTCTCACTTCATACCTCTCCTTCATACCTCTATCTTTATCCTATCTTATGCCTCACTTCATTTCTCTATCTTCATACCCCTCACTTCATACCCCTATATTCATAATTAATTAAGGGTTTAGGGTTTACGGTTTGGGTTAGTGGTTTTAGGGTTTAATTACCTCTAACTTCATGAATACTTATAAAAACCACTTCTTTAATTAATTAAGGTCCTAAATCCCTATCTAATTGAATACTTACCAAACCCTAATTTTTCAAAAAAATACTCCTATCTTCATACCCCTCACTTCATACCCCTATCTTCATACCCCTCACTTCATATCCCTATCTTCATAACCCTCACTTCATACCCCTATATTTATACCCCTCACTTCATACCCCTATCTTCATACCCCTCATTCCATACCTCTCACTTCATACCCTTATATTCATAATAAATTAAGGGTTTAGGTTTTAGGGTTTGGGTTTAGGGTTTAATTACCTCTAACTTCATGAATACTTAAAAAACCACTTCTTTAATCAATTAAGGTCCCAAATCCTTATCTAATTGAATACTTACTAAACTCTAATTTTTCAAAAAAAATACCCCTATCTTCATACCCCTCACTTCATACCTCTACTTCATACCCTATCTACATACCCCTCACTTCATACCCCTATCTTCATACCCTTCATACCCTTCTTCATACCCCTCACTTCATACCCCTCAATTCATACCTCTATCTTCATACCCCTCACTTCATACCCCTATCTTCATATCCCTATCTTCATACCCCTCACTTCATACCCCTATCTTCATAATCAATTAAGGGTTTAGGATTTAGTGTTTGGTGTTAGGGTTTAATTACCCCTAACTTCATGAATACTTAAAAACCACTTCTTTAATCAATTAAGGACCCAAACACCTATCTAATTGAATACTTACCAAACCCTAATTTTTCAAAAAAATACCCTATCTTCATACCCCTTACTTCATACCCCTCCCTTCATACCCCTATCTTCATACCACTCACTTCTTACCCCTAACTTCATACCCCTATCTTCATACCCCTATCTTGATATCCCTATCTTCATACCACTATCTTCATACCCCTCACTTCATACTCCTTACTTCATACCCCTATCTTTATACCCCTTACTTCATACCCCTATATTCATAATCAATTAAGGTTTTAGGGTTTAGGGTTTGGTGTTTATGGTTTAGGTTTTATTATTTAGGGTTTAATTACCCCTAACTTCATGAATACTTATAAAAACACTTCTTTAATCAATTAAGGTCCAAAATTCCTATCTAATTGAATACTTACCATACCCTTCAATTTATAATACCCCTCACTTCATACCCCTATCTTCATAACCCTCACTTCATATCCCTCACTTCATACCCCTCAATTCACATCCCTATATTTATACCCCTATCTTCATACCCCTCACTTCATACACCTATCTTCATACCCCTCACTTCATACCCCTATCTTCATAATCAATTAAGGGTTTAGGGTTTAGGGTTTGATTACCTTAACTTCATGAATACTTACAAAAACCACTTATTTAATAAAATAAGGTCCCAAACCCCTATATAATTGAATACTTACCAAACCCTAATTTAAAAAAAAATACCCCTATCTTCATACCTCTCACTTCATACCCCTCACTTCATACCCCTATATTCATACCTCTATCTTCATAACCCTCACTTCATACCCTTATCTTCATACCCCTCACTTCATACCCCTATCTTCATACCCCTCATTTCATACCCCTATCTTCATAATTAATTAAGGGTTTAGGGTTTAGGGTTTAGGGTTTAGGGTTTAATTAACCTTAACTTTATGAATACTTACAAAAATCACTTCTTTAATAAATTAAGGTCCCAAATCCCTATCTAATTGAATACTTATTAAACTCTAATTTTTCAAAAAAAATACCCCTATCTTCATACCCTTCTTCATACCGGTATCTTCATACTCGTATATTCATACCCCTCACTTCATACCCCTATCATCATACCCCTCACTTCATACCCCTATCTTCATACCCCTCAATTCATACCTCTATATTCATACCCCTCACTTCATACCCCTATCTTCATATCCATATCTTCATACACCTCACTTCATACCCCTATCTTCATAATCAATTAAGGGTTTAGGTTTTAGGTTTTAGGGTTCAATTACCCCTAACTTCATAAATACTTACAAAAACCACTTATTTAATCAATTAAGGACCCAAACACCTATCTAATTTAATACTTACCAAACCCTAATTTTTCAAAAAAAATACCCCTATCTTCATACCCCTCACTTCATACCACTCCCTTCATACCCCTATCTTCATACCACTCATTGCATACCCCTCACTTCATACCTATGTCTTCATACCCCTATCTTGATATCCTTATTTTCATACCCTTCACTTCATACCGCTATCTTGATACCCCTCACTCATACCCCTCACTTCATATCTCTATCTTTATACCCCTCACTTCATACCCCTATATTCATAATCAATTAAGGGTTTAGGGTTTAGGGTATGGGGTTTATGATTTAGGTTTTAAGGTTTAGGTTTAATTACCCCTAACTTCATTAATACTTAAAAAACCACTTCTTTAATCAATTAAGGTCCCAAATCCCTATCTAATTGAATACTTACCAAACCCTAATCTTCATAACCCTCACTTCATACCCCTATCTTCATAACCCTACCTTCATACCCCTATCTTCATACCCCTAACTTTATACCCCTATCTTCATATCCCTCACTTCATATCCCTATCTTCATACACCTATCTTCATACCCCTATATTCATAATCAATTAAAGACTTAGGTTTTAGGGTTTGGGGTTTAGGGTTTAGGGTTTAGTGTTTAGGGTTTAATTACCTCTAACTTCATGAATACTTCCAAAAACCACTTCTTTAATCAATTAAGGTCTCAAATCCCTATCTAATTAAATACTTACCAAACCCTAATTTTTCAAAAAAAATACCCCTATCTTCATACCTCTCTCTTCATACCCCTCACTTCATACCCCTATATTCATAACCCTCACTTCATACCTCTCACTTCATACCCCTAACTTCATATCCCTATATTTATACCCCTATCTTCATATCCCTAACTTCATACCCCTATCTTCATACTCCTCACTTCATACCCCTATATTCATAATCAATTAAGGGTTTAGGTTTTAGGGTTTGGGGTTTAGATTTAGGGTTTAGGGTTTAAATTACCCCTAACTTCATGAATACTTATAAAAACCACTTCTTTAATCAATTAAGGTCCCAAACCCCTATCTAATTGAATACTTACCAAACCCTAATTTTTCAAAAAAAATACCCTTATCTTCATACCCCTCACTTCATACCCCTATCTTCATACTCCTCACTTCATACCCTATCTTCATACTCTTTTTTATTCATATCCTCCTTATACCCCTCACTTCATACCTCTATCTTGATATCCCTTCTTCATACCCTCACTTCATACCCCTATCTTTCCTATCTTCATACCCCTCACTTCATACCCCTATATTCATAATCATTTAAGGGTTTAGGGTTTAGGGTTTGGGGTTTATGGTTTAGGTTTTAGGGTTTAATTACCCCTAACTTCATGAATACTTACAAAAACCACTTCTTTAATTAATTAAGGTCCCAAATCCCTATCTAATTGAATACTTACCAAACCCTAATTTTTCAAAAAAATACCCCTATCTTCATAACCCTCACTTCATACCCCTATCTTCATACCCCTATCTTCATACCCTCACTTCATATCCCTATCTTCATAACCCTCACTTCATACCCCTATATTTATACCCCTCACTTTGTACCCCTATCTTCATACCCCTCACTTCATACCCCTATCTTCATACCCCTATTTCATTCACTTCATACCCCTATCTTCATAATCAATTAAGGGTTTAGGTTTTAGGGTTTGGGTTTTAGTGTTTAACTACCTCTAACTTCATGAATACTTACAAAAACCACTTTTTTAATCAATTAATGTCCCAAAACCCTATCTAATTGAATACTTACCAAACCCTAATTTTTTAAAAAAAATACCCCTATCTTCATACCCCTCACTTCATACCCCTATCTTCATATCCCTATCTTCATACCCCTCATTTCATACCCCTATCTTCATACCCTTATCTTCATATCCTTATCTTCATACCCCTCATTTCATACCCTTATCTTCATACCCCTCACTTCATACCCCTATCTTCATATCCCTATCTTCATACCCCTCACTTCATACCCCTATCTTCATAATCAATTAAGGGTTTAGGGTTTAGGGTTTAGGGTTTAGGGTTTAGGGTTTAATTACCCTTAACTTCATGAATACTTAAAAAACCACTTCTTTAATCAATTAAGGACCCAAATACCTATCTAATTGAATACTTACCAAACCCTAATTTAAAAACAAAAATACCCCTATCTTCATAATCAATTAAGGGTTTAGGTTTAGGTTTTTAGGGTTTAGGGTCCAATTACCTCTAACTTCATGAATACTTATAAAAACCACTTATTTAATCAATTAAGGACCCAAAAAACTATCTAATTGAATACTTATCAAACCCTATTTTTTAACAAAATACCCCTATCTTCATACCCTTATCTTCATACCCCTCATTTCATACCCTTATCTTCATACTCCTCACTTCTTACCCCTCACTTCATACCCCTATCTTGATATCCCTATATTCATTCCCCTCACTTCATACCCCTATCTTTATACCCCTATCTTCATACCCTTCACTTCATACCCTTATATTCATAATCAATTAAGGGTTTAGGGTTTAGGGTTTGGGGTTTATGGTTTAATTACCCCTAACTTCATGAATACTTATAAAAACCACTTCTTTAATTAATTAAGGTCCTAAACCCCTATCTAATTGAATACTTATCAAACCCTAATTTAAAAAAAAAAATACCCCTATCTTCATAACCCTCACTTCATACCCCTATCTTCATACCCCTATCTTCATACCCCTCACTTCATATCTCTATCTTCATAATCCTCACTTCATACCCCTATATTTATACCCCTCACTTCATACCCCTATCTTCATACCCCTCACTTCATACCCCTCATTTCATACCTCTCACTTCATACCCCGATCTTCATAATCAATTAAGGGTTTAGGTTTTAGTGTTTAGGGTTTAGGGTTTAATTACCTCTAACTTCATGAATACTTACAAAAACCACTTCTTTAATCAATTAAGGTCCCAAAACCCTATCTAATTGAATACTTACCAAACCCTAATTTTTCAAAAAATAATACCCCTATCTTCATACCCCTCACTTCATACCCCTATCTTCATACCCTTATCTTCATACCACTATCTTCATACCCCTCACTTCATACCCCTCAATTCATACCTTTATCTTCATACCCTCACTTCATACCCCTATCTTCATATCTCTATCTTCATACCCCTCACTTCATACCCCTATCTTCATAATCAATTAAGGGTTTAGGATTTAGGGTTTAGGGTTCAATTACCCCTAACTTCATGAATACTTAAAAAACCACTTCTTTAATCAATTAAGGACCCAAAAACCTATCTAATTGAATACTTACCAAACCCTAATTTTTCAAAAAAATACCCCTATATTCATACCCCTCCCTTCATACCCCTATCTTCATACCACTCACTTCTTACACCTAACTTCATACCCCTATCTTCATACCCCTATCTTGATATCCCTATCTTCATACCCCTCACTTCATACCACTATCTTCATACCCCTCACTTCATACTCCTTACTTTATACCCCTATCTTTATACCCCTCACTTCATACCCCTATATTCATAATCAATTAAGGGTTTAGGGTTTATAGTTTAGGATTTAGGGTTTAGGGTTTAATTACCCCTAACTTCATGAATACTTATAAAAACCACTTCTTTAATCAATTAAGGTCCCAAATTCCTATCTAATTGAATACTTACCAAACCCTAATTTTTTAAAAAAAATACACCTATCTTCATACCCTTCACTTTATACCCCTCACTTCATACCCCTATCTTCATACCCCTATCTTCATAACCCTCACTTCATATCCCTCACTTCATACACCTAAATTCACATCCCTATATTTATACCCCTATCTTCATACCCCTCACTTCATACACCTATCTTCATACCCCTCACTTCATACCCCTATCTTCATAATCAATTAAGGGTTTAGGGTTTGATTACCTTAACTTCATGAATACTTACAAAAACCACTTATTTAATAAATTAAGGTCCCAAACCCCTATCTAATTGAATACTTACCAAACCCTAATTTTTCAAAAAAAATACCCCTATCTTCATACCTCTCACTTCATACCCCTCACTTCATACCCCTATCTTCATACCTCTATCTTCATAACCCTCACTTCATACCCTTATCTTCATACCCCTCACTTCATACCCCTATCTTCATACCCCTATCTTCATACCCCTCATTTCATACCCCTATCTTCATAATTAATTAAGGGTTTAGGGTTTACTATTTAGGTTTTAGGGTTTAGGGTTTAATTAACCTTAACTTTATGAATACTTACAAAAATCACTTCTTTAATAAATTAAGGTCCCAAACCCCAATCTAATTGAATACTTATTGAACTCTAATTTTTAAAAAAATACCCTTATCTTATACCCCTTTTTTCTCCTTTCCCTTCATACCCCTATTTCTTCTTTCCTCCCTTCATACCCCTATATTCATACCCTTACTCATACCCCTATCTTCATACCCCTCACTTCATACCCCTTCATCTCTTCATACCCTTAACCTCATACCCCTATCTTCATACCCCTCAATTCATTCCTCTATCTTCATACCCCTCACTTCATACCCCTATCTTCATATTTGTATCTTCATACACCTCACTTCATACCCCTATCTTCATAATAAATTAAGGGTTTAGGGTTTAGGGTTTTGGGTTTAGGGTTTAGGGTTTAGGGTTCAATTACCCCTAACTTCATAAATACTTACAAAAACCACTTATTTAATCAATTAAGGACCCAAACACCTATCTAATTTAATAATTACCAAACCCTAATTTTTCAAAAAAATACCCCTATCTTCATACCCCTCACTTCATACCACTCCCTTCATACCCCTATCTTCATACCACTCATTGCATACCCCTCACTTCATACCCATGTCTTCATACCCCTATCTTGATATCCTTATTTTCATACCCTTCACTTCATACCGCTATCTTGATACCCCTCACTTCATACCCCTCACTTCATATCTTTATCTTTATACCCCTCACTTCATACCCCTATATTCATAATCAATTAAGGGTTTAGGGTTTAGGTTATGGGGTTTATGGTTTAGGTTTTAAGGTTTAGGGTTTAATTACCCCTAACTTCATTAATACTTAAAAAACCACTTCTTTAATCAATTAAGGTCTCAAATCCCTATCTAATTGAATACTTACCAAACCCTAATCTTCATAACCCTCACTTCATACCCCTATCTTCAAACCCCTACCTTCACACCCCTATCTTCACACCCCTAACTTCATACCCCTATCTTCATATTCCTAACTTCATATCCCTATCTTCATACCCCTATCTTCATAATCAATTAAAGACTTAGGTTTTAGGGTTTTGGGTTTAGTGTTTAGGGTTTAATTACCTCTAACTTCATGAATACATCCAAAAAAACTTCTTTAATCAATTAAGGTCTCAAATCCCTATCAAATTAAATACTTACCAAACCCTAATTTTTCAAAAAAAATTACCCCTATCTTCATACCCCTATCTTCATACCCCTCACTTCATACCCCTATCTTCATAACCCTCACTTCATACCTCTCACTTCATACCCCTATATTCATACTCCTATCTTCATACCCCTAACTTCATACCCCTATATTCATAATCAATTAAGGGTTTAGGGTTTAGGGTTTGGGGTTTATGGTTTAGGGTTTAGGGTTTAATTACCCCTAACTTCATGAATACTTATAAAAACCACTTCTTTAATCAATTAAGGTCCCAAATCCCTATCTAATTGAATACTTACCAAACCCTAATTTTTCAAAAAAAATACCCCTATCTTCATAACCCTCACTTCATACCCCTATCTTCATACCCTCACTTCATACCCCTATCTTCATAATCCTCACTTCATATCCCTATCTTTATACCCCTCACTTTATACCCCTATATTCATACCCCTCACTTCATACCCCTATCTTCATACCCCTATTTCATACCTCTCACTTCATACCCCTATCTTCATAATCAATTAAGGGTTTAGGTTTTAGGGTTTGGGTTTTAGTGTTTAATTACCTCTAACTTCATGAATACTTACAAAAACCACTTCTTTAATCAATTAATGTCCCAAAACCCTATCTAATTGAATACTTACCAAACCCTAATTTTTCAAAAAAAATACCCCTATCTTCATACCCCTCACTTCATACCCCTCTCTTCATACCCCTATCTTCATACCCCTCACTTCATACCCCTATCTTCATACCCTTATCTTCATACCCCTATCTTCATATCCTCACTTCATACCCCTTAATTCATACTCTATCTTCATACCCCTCACTTCATACCCCTATCTTCATATCCCTATCTTCATACCCCTCACTTCATACCCCTATATTCATAATCAATTAAGGGTTTAGGGTTTAGGGTTTAGGGTTTAGGGTTTAGGGTTTAATTACCCCTAACTTCATGAATACTTAAAAAAACCACTTCTTTAATCAATTAAGGTCCCAAACCCCTATCTAATTGAATACTTACCAAACCCTAATTTAAAAAAAATACCCCTATATTCATACCCCTATCTTCATAATCAATTAAGGGTTTAGGGTTTAGGTTTTAGGTTTTAGGGTTTAGGTTTTAGGGTTAAATTACCCCTAACTTCATGAATACTTATAAAAACCACTTTTTTAATCAATTAAGGATCCAAAAAACTATCTAATTGAATACTTATCAAACCCTATTTTAAAAAAAAAATACCCCTATCTTCATACCCCTCACTTCATACCCTTATCTTCATACTCCTCACTTCATACCCCTCACTTCATACCCCTATCTTGATATCCCTATCTTCATTCCCCTCACTTCATACCCCTATCTTCATACCCATATCTTCATACCCCTCACTTCATACCCCTATATTCATAATCAATTAAGGGTTTAGGGTTTAGGGTTTGGGGTTTATGGTTTAGGTTTTAGGGTTTAATTACCCCTAACTTCATGAATACTTATAAAAACCACTTCTTTAATTAATTAAGGTCCTAAATCCCTATCTAATTAAATACTTACCAAACCCTAATTTTTCAAAAAATACCCCTATCTTCATAACCCTCACTTCATACCCCTCTCTTCATACCCCTATCTTCATACCCCTCACTTCATATCCCTATCTTCATACTCCTCACTTCATACCCCTATATTTATACCCCTCACTTCATACCCCTATCTTCATACCTCTCACTTCATACCCTTATCTTCATACCCCTCACTTCATATCCCTATATTCATAATAAATTAAGGGTTTAGGTTTTAGAGTTTAGGGTTTAGGGTTTAATTACCTCTAACTTCATGAATACTTACAAAAACCACTTCTTTAATCAATTAAGGTCCTAAACCCCTATCTAATTGAATACTTACCAAACCCTAATTTTTCAAAAAACAATACCCCTATCTTCATACCCCTCACTTCATACCCCTATCTTCATATCATATACATACCCTCACTTCATACCCCTATCTTCATACCCTTATCTTCATACCCCTATCTTCATACCCCTCACTTCATACCCCTCAATTCATACCTCTATCTTCATACCCCTCACTTCATACCCCTATCTTTATATCCCTATCTTCATACCCCTCACTTCATACCCTTATATTCATAATCAATTAAGGGTTTAGGATTTAGTGTTTAATTACCCCTAACTTCATGAATACTTAAAAAACCACTTCTTTAATCAATTAAGGACCCAAACACCTATCTAATTGAATACTTACCAAACCCTAATTTTTCAAAAAAATACCCCTATCTTCATACCACTTACTTCATACCCCTCCCTTCATACCCCTATCTTCATACCACTCACTTCTTACCCCTAACTTCATACCCCTATCTTCATACCCCTATCTTGATATCCCTATCTTCATACCCCTCACTTCATACCATTATCTTCATACCCCTCACTTCATACTCCTTACTTCATACCCCTATATTTATACCCCTCACTTCATACCCCTATATTCATAATAAATTAAGGGTTTAGGGTTTAGGTTTTATGGTTTAGAATTTAGGGTTTAGGGTTTAATTACCCCTAACTTCATGAATACTTAAAAAAACCACTTCTTTAATAAATTAAGGTCCCAAATCCCTATCTAATTGAATACTTACCAAACCCTAATTCCTATCTAGTTTATGGTGGAAAGGAATACAACTCGAAAGAAATAAAAATGGAAAGGAGAAAATAACCAGATGGGATTGAATGGTGGAGAAGCTGAAGAGACAATTTATTCTCGTAGATTATGAGTTGGACCTGTTAAGGAGAATGCAGAGTCTGAGGCAAGCAAGCAAGTCTGTCCAAGAATACATAGAAGAATTCTACAAGATCTCCATCATACCTGCCATTCAGGGCCTAATAAGGAGAAAGTAGCCGATACATCAATGGGTTGAGAATGAACATTCAGGAATAGCTCGGTTTAATCAAAATAGCCACCATAGAAGATTCATACCAGTTTGCCTTGAAGGTAGAAGAGAAACTAAATAGAAGATTCGAAGGCAAAGAGAGGAAGGGATCGTGGTGGAAGAACCGATGGAGGAAATTATTGAGACCGAAGAAGAGGGAAACAAGCAAACCCTAAGAACAAAAAAAGGAGAATACCTACCGCTTGCATGATCAGAACAATGACTACCAGAGAGGAAGAGGTAGACCTAGACGTGGGTATGGAAGAGGGGTATTCCACGGAACCTGTTTCCAGTGTGGAGAAGACATCAATCATATGAATGTCCTCAACACCTAGAAAGGACTGACAAGAGACCCGAGGGTCATACCGAGGCTGTGTGGCGGATGAAGGTGGAGTCGAACACTCAAGAAGTAGGAGGAGAAGTGTTGATGATGAGAACACTATTGAATGAGGAATAATAAACTTGCTACTTCATACCCCTAACTTCATACCCCTATATTCATAATCAACTAAGGTTTTAGGTTTTAGGGTTTGGGGTTTATGGTTTAGGGTTTAGGGTTTAATTACCCCTAACTTCATGAATACTTATAAAAACCACTTCTTTAATTAATTAAGGTCCCAAATCCCTATCTAATTGAATACTTACCAAACAATAATTTTTCAAAAAAAATACCCCTATCTTCATAACCCTCACTTCATACCCCTATCTTCTTACCCCTCACTTCATATCCCTATCTTCATACCCCTCACTTCATACCCCTATCTTTATACCCCTCACTTTGTACCCCTATCTTCATACCCCTCACTTCATACCCCTATCTTCATACCCCTTATTTCATACCCCTCACTTCATACCCCTATCTTCATAATAAATTAAGGGTTTAGGTTTTAGGGTTTGGGTTTTAGTGTTTAACTACCTCTAACTTCATGAATACTTACAAAAACCACTTCTTTAGTCAATTAATGTCCCAAAACCCTTTCTAATTGAATACTTACCAAACCCTAATTTTTCAAAAAACAATACCCCTATCTTCATACCCCTCACTTCATACCCCTATCTTCATACCCCTATCTACATACCACTCACTTCATACCCCTATATTCATACCCTTATCTTCATACCCCTATCTTCATACCTCTCACTTCATACCCCTTAATTCATACCTCTATATTCATACCCCTCACTTCATACCTCTATCTTCATATCCATATCTTCATACCCCTCACTTCATACCCCTATATTCATAATCAATTAAGAGTTTAGGGTTTGGGGTTTAGGGTTTAGGGTTCAATTACCCCTAACTTCATGAATACTTAAAAAAACCACTTCTTTAATCAATTAAGGACCCAAACACCTATCTAATTGAATACTTACCAAACCCTAATTTAAAAAAAAAACACCCCTATATTCATACCCCTATCTTCATAATCAATTAAGGGTTTAGGGTTTAGGTTTTAGGTTTTAGGGTTTAGGGTTTAGGGTCTAATTACCTCTAACTTCATGAATACTTACAAAAACCACTTCTTTAATAAATTAAGGACCCAAAAACCTATCTAATTGAATACTTACCAAACCCTATTTAAAAAAAAAATACCCCTATCTTCATACCCCTCACTTCATACCCTTATATTCATACTCCTCACTTCATACCCCTCACTTCATACCCCTATATTCATATCCCTATCTTCATTCCCCTCACTTCATACCCCTATCTTCAGACCCCTATCTTCATATCCCTCACTTCATACCCCTATATTCATAATCAACTAAGGGTTTGGGGTTTATGGTTTAGGTTTTAGGGTTTAATTACCCCTAACTTCATGAATACTTATAAAAACCACTTCTTTAATTAATTAAGGTCCTAAGCCCCTATCTAATTAAATACTTACCAAACCCTAATTTTTTCACAAAATACCCCTATCTTCATAACCCTCACTTCATACCCCTATCTTCATACCCCTATCTTCATACCCCTCACTTCATATCCCTATCTTCATAATCCTCACTTCATACCCATATATTTCTACCCCTCACTTCGTACCCCTATCTTCATACCCCTCACTTAATACCCCTCATTTCATGCCTCTCACTTCATACCCTGATATTCATAATAAATTAAGGGTTTAGGTTTTAGAGTTTAGGGTTTAGGGTTTAACTACCTCTAACTTCATGAATAATTACAAAAACCACTTCTTTAATCAATTAAGGTCCTAAAACCCTATCTAATTGAATACTTATCAAACCCTAATTTTTCAAAAAACAATACCCCTATCTTCATACCCCTCACTTCATACCCCTATCTTCATATCATATATACATACCCCTCACTTCATACCCCTATCTTCATACCCTTATCTTCATTCCACTATCTTCATACCCCTCACTTCATACCCATCAATTCATACCTCTATCTTCATACACCTCACTTCATACCCTTATATTCATATCCCTATCTTCATACCCCTCACTTCATACCCTTATCTTCATAATCAATTAAGCGTTTAGGATTTAGGGTTCAATTACCCCTAACTTCATGAATACTTAAAAAACCACTTCTTTAATCAATTAAGGACCCAAACACCTATCTAATTGAATACTTACCAAACCCTAATTTTTCAAAAAAATACCCCTATATTCATACCCCTCCCTTCATACCCCTATCTTAATACCACTCACTTCTTACCCCTAACTTCATACCCCTATCTTCATACCCCTATCTTGATATCCCTATCTTGATACCCCTCACTTCATACCGTTATCTTCATACCCCTCACTTCATACTCCTTACTTCATACCCCTATATTTATACCCCTCACTTCATACCCCTATATTCATAATCAATTAAGGGTTTAGGGTTTAGGTTTTATGGTTTAGAATTTAGGGTTTAGGGTTTAATTACCCCTAACTTAATGAATACTTATAAAAACCACTTCTTTAATAAAATAAGGTTCCAAATTCCTATCTAATTGAATACTTACCAAACCCTAATTTTTTAGAAAAAATACACATATCTTCATACCCTTCACTTTATACCCCTCACTTCATACCCCTATCTTCATAACCCTCACTTCATATCCCTCACTTCATACCCTCAATTCACATCCCTATATTTATACCCCTATCTTCATACCCCTCACTTCATACACCTATCTTCATACCCCTCACTTCATACCCCTATATTCATAATCAATTAAGGGTTTAGGGTTTAGGGTTTGATTACCTTAACTTCATGAATACTTAAAAAAACCACTTCTTTAATAAAATAAGGTCCCAAACCCCTGTATAATTGAATACTTACCAAACCCTAATTTTAAAAAAAAAATACCCCTATCTTCATACCTCTCACTTCATACCCCTCACTTCATACTCCTATCTTCATACCTCTATCTTCATAACCCTCACTTCATACCCTTATCTTCATACCCCTCACTTCATACCCCTATATTCATACCCCTATATTCATAATTAATTAAGGGTTTAGGGTTTACTATTTAGGGTTTAGGGTTTAGGGTTTAATTAACCTTAACTTTATGAATACTTACAAAAATCACTTCTTTAATAAATTAAGGTCCCAAACCCCAATCTAATTGAATACTTATTGAACTCTAAGTTTTAAAAAAAAATACCCCTATCTTCATACCCTTCTTCATACCGGTATCTTCATACCCCTCACTTCATACCCCTATATTCATATCCCTATCTGCATACCCTCACTTCATACCCCTATATTCATACCCCTATCTTCATACCCCTATCTTCATATCCCTCAATTAATTCCTCTATCTTCATACCCCTCACTTCATACCCCTATCTTCATATTTGTATCTTCATACACCTCACTTCATCCCCCTATATTCATAATCAATTAAGGGTTTAGGTTTTAGGGTTTGGGATTTAGGGTTTAGGGTTTAGGTTTCAATTACCCCTAACTTCATAAATACTTACAAAAACCACTTATTTAATAAATTAAGGACCCAAACACCTATCTAATTTAATACTTACCAAACCATAATTTTTCAAATAAAATACCCCTATCTTCATACCCCTCACTTCATACGACTCCCTTCATACCCCTATCTTCATACCACTCACTGCATACCCCTCACTTCATACCCATGTCTTCATACCCCTATCTTGATATCCTTATATTCATACCCTTCACTTCATACCGCTATCTTGATACCCCTCACTTCATACCCCTCACTTCATATCTTTATATTTATACCCCTCACTTCATACCCCTATATTCATAATCAATTAAGGGTTTAGGGTTTAGGGTATGGGGTTTATGGTTTAGGTTTTAATTACCCCTAACTTCATGAATACTTAAAAAAACCACTTCTTTAATCAATTAAGGTCCCAATTCCCTATCTAATTGAATACTTACCAAATTCTAATCTTCATAACCCTCACTTCATACCCCTATCTTCAAATCCCCACCTTCACACCTCTATCTTCACACCCCTAACTTTATACCCCTATATTCATATCCCTTAATTCATATCCCTATCTTCATACACCTATCTTCATACCCCTATCTTCATAATCAATTAAAGACTTAGGTTTTAGGGTTTGGGGTTTAGGGTTTTGGGTTTAGTGTTTAGGGTTTAATTACCTCTAACTTCATGAATACATCCAAAAACACTTCTTTAATCAACTAAGGTCTCAAATCCCTATCAAATTAAATACTTACCAAACCCTAATTTTTCAAAAAAAATTACCCCTATATTCATACCCCTATCTTCATACCCCTCACTTCATACCCCTATCTTCATACCCCTATCTTCATAACCCTCACTTCATACCTCTCATTCATACCTCTCACTTCATACCCCGCACTTCATACCCCGCACTTCATACCCCTATCTTCAGACCCCTATCTTCATACCCCTATATTCATAATAAACTATGGATTTAGGGTTTAGGGTTGGGGGTTTATGGTTTAGTATTTAGGGTTTAATTACCCCTAACTTCATGAATACTTATAAAAACCACTTCTTTAATTAATTAAGGTCCCAAATCCCTATCTAATTGAATACTTACCAAACACTAATTTTTCAAAAAAAAACCTCTCACTTCATATCCCTATCTTCATAATCCTCACTTCATACCCCTATATTTATACCCCTCACTTTGTACCCCTATCTTCACACCCCTCACTTCATACCCCTTGTTTCATGCCTCTCACTTCATACCCCGATATTGATAATAAATTAAGGGTTTAGGTTTTAGGGTTTGGGTTTTAGTGTTTAACTACCTCTAACTTCATGAATACTTACAAAAACCACTTCTTTAATCAATTAATGTCCCAAAACCCTATCTAATTGAATACTTACCAAACCCTAATTTTTCAAAAAATAATACCCCTATCTTCATACCCCTCACTTCATACCCCTATCTTCATATCCCTATCTACATACCCCTCACTTCATACCCCTATATTCATACCCTTATCTTCATACCCCTATCTTCATACCCCTCACTTCATACCCCTCAATTCATACCTCTATCTTCATACCCCTCACTTCATACCCCTATCTTCATATCCCTATATTCATACCCCTCACTTCATACCCCTATCTTCGTATCAATTAAGGGTTTAGGATTTAGGGTTCAATTACCCCTAACTTCATGAATACTTACAAAAACCACTTCTTTAATCAATTAAGGACCCAAACACCTATCTAATTGAATACTTACCAAACCCTAATTTAAAAAAAAAAATACCCCTATCTTCATACCCCTTACTTCATACCCCTCCCTTCATACCCCTATCTTCATACCACTCACTTATTACCCCTAACTTCATACCTGTATCTTCATACCACTCACTTATTACCCCTATATTTATACCCCTATCTTGATATTATTTATACCCCTCACTTCATATCGCTATCTTCATAACCCTCACTTCATACTCCTTACTTCATACCCCTATATTTATACCCCTCACTTAATACCCCTATATTCATAATCAATTAAGGGTTTACAGTTTAGAGTTTGGGGTTTATGGTTTAGCATTTAGGGCTTAGGGTTTAATTACCCCTAACTTCATGAATACTTATAAAAACCACTTCTTTAATCAATTAAGGTCCCAAATTCCTATCTAATTCAATACTTACCAAACCCTAATTTAAAAAAAAATACACCTACCTTCATACCCTTCTCTTTATACCCCTCACTTCATACCCCTATCTTCATAACCCTCACTTCATATACCTCAATTCACATCCCTATATTTATACCCCTATCTTCATACCCCTCACTTCATACATCTATCTTCATACCCCTCACTTCATACCCCTATATTCATAATCAATTAAGGGTTTAGGGTTTAGGGTTTGATTACCTTAACTTCATGAATACTTACAAAAACCATTTCTTTAATAAAATAAGGTCCCAAACCCCTATATAATTGAATACTTACCAAACCCTAATTTAAAAAAAAAAAACCTCTATCTTCATACCTCTCACTTCATACCCCTATCTTCATACCTTTATCTTCATAACCCTCACTTCATACCCTTATCTTCATACCCCTCACTTAATACCCCTATCTTCATACCCCTCATTTCATACCCCTATCTTCATAATTAATTAAGGATTTAGGGTTTACTATTTGGGGTTTAGGGTTTAATTAACCTTAAATTTATGAATACTTACAAAAATCACTTCTTTAATAAATTAAGGTTCCAAACCCCAATTTAATTGAAAACTTATTGAACTCTAAGTTTTCAAAAAAAAATACTCCTATCTTCATACCCTTCTTCATACCCACATATTCATACCCTTCTTCATACCCACATCTTCATACCCCTCACTTCATATCCCTATCTGCATACCCTCACTTCATACCTCTATCTTCATACCTCTATATTCATACCCCTCAATTCATTCCTCTATCTTCATACCCCTCACTTCATACCCCTATCTTCATATCTGTATCTTCATACACCTCACTTCATACCCCTATCTTCATAATCAATTAAGGGTTTAGGTTTTAGGGTTTGGTGTTTAGAGTTTAGGGTTAAGGATTCAATTATCCCTAACTTCATAAATATATAAAAAAAACACTTATTTAAACAATTAAGGACCCAAACACCTATCTAATTTAATACTTACCAAACCCTAATTTAAAAAAAAAACACCCCTATCTTCATACCCCTCACTTCATACCATTCCCTTCATACCTCTATCTTCATACCACTCACTACATACCCCTAATTTCATACCCATGTCTTCATACCCCTATATTTATATCCTTATTTTCATACCCTTCACTTCATACTGCTATCTTGATATCCCTCACTTCATATCTTTATCTTTATACCCCTCACTTCATACCCCTATATTCATAATCAATTAAGGGTTTAGGGTATGGTATTTATGGTTTAGGTTTTAAGGTTTAGGGTTTAATTATCCCTAACTTCATTAACACTTAAAAAAAACACTTTGTTAATCAATTAAGGTCCCAAATCCCTATCTAATTGAATACTTACCAAACCCTAATCTTCATAACCCTCACTTCATACCCCTATCTTAAAACCCCTACCTTCACACCCCTATCTTCACACCCCTAACTTCATACCCCTATCTTCATATCCCTCACTTCATATACCTATCTTCATACACCTATCTGCATACCCATATTTTCATAATCAATTAAAGACTTAAGTTTTAGGGTTTGGGGTTTTGGGTTTAGTGTTTAGGGTTTAATTACCTCTAACTTCATAAAAACATCCAAAAACACTTCTTTAATCAATTAAGGTCTCAAATCCCTATCAAATTAAATACTTACCAAACCCTAATTTTTCAAAAAAAATTACCCCTATCTTCATACCCCTCACTTCATACCCCTATCTTCATACCCCTATCTTCATACCCCTATCTTCATAACCCTCACTTCATACCTCTCACTTCATACCTCTCACTTCATAACCCTATCTCCATACCCCTCACTTTAGAACCCTCAATTAATACCCCTATGTTCATACCCATATCTTCATATCCATCACTTCATACCCTTATCTTGTCTTGCTCCAAAGATTTCTTCCTCTTGTGGTATGGATGTGCAACCATATAGAAAGGTAAATATTTTGCTAGAAATGTAACTCTATCAAAAGTGAATGATATGCCTAGAAAAGATCACCCATATCTAGTTGAATAATTACCAAACCCTAATTTAAAAAAAAAAAACCTATCTTCATACCCCTATCTTCATAATAAATCAAGGATTTAGGGTTTGGGGTTTAGGATTTAGAGTTTAGGTTTTAGGGTTTAATTACCCCTATCTTCATGAATACTTACAAAAATTACTTCTTTAATCAATTAAGGTCCCAAAACCTTATCTAATAGAATACTTACAAAATCCTAATTTAAAAAATAAATATCCTTACCCTCATACCCATCACTTCATACCCTATTTTCATACCCCTATCTTCATACCCCTCACTTCATAACCCTACCTTCATACCCTTCAATTCATACACATCACTTCATACCCCTATTTGCATACCCCTCACTTCATACCCATATCTTCATACTCCACACTTCATACCCCTATCTTCATAATCAATTAAGGGTTTAGGGTTTACTAGTTAGGAATTAGGTTTTAGGGTTTAATTACCCCTAACTTCATGAATACTTATAAAAACTACATCTTTAATGAATTAAGGTACTAAACCCCAATACAATTGAATACTTACCAAAATCTAATTTTTAAAAAACAAATCCTATCTTCATACCCCTATCTTCATACTCCTCACTTTATACCCCTATCTTCATACCCCTCACTTCATACCCCTATCTTCATACCCTTATATTCATACCCCTCACTTCATACCCCTATATTCATACCCCTAAATTCATACCCCTATATGCATACCCATCATTTCATACCCATATATTCATACCCATATCTTCATACCCATCACTTCATACCCTTCAATTTATACCCCGATCTTCATACCCCTCACTTCATTCCCCTATTTTCATAATTATTTAAGGGTTTAAGGTTTAGGGTTAGGGTTTTAGGGTTTATTTTTTATGGTCCATTTACCCCTAACTTCATGAATACTTACAAAAACCGCTTCTTTAATCAATTAAGGACCCAAAAAACTATCTAATTGAACACTTATCAAACACTAATTTTAAAAAATAAATACCTATATCTTCATACCCTTATCTTCATACCCCTCATTTCATACCCTTATATTCATACTCCTCACTTCATACCCCTCACTACATACCCCTATATTGATATCTCTATCTTCATTCCCCTCACTTCATACTCCTTACTTCATACCCCTATCTTTATACCCCTCACTTCATACCCCTATATTCATAATCAATTAAGGTTTTAGGGTTTATGGTTTAGCATTTAGGGTTTAGGGTTTAATTACCCCTAACTTCTTGAATACTTATAAAAACCACTTCTTTAATCAATTAAGGTCCCAAATTTCTATCTAAATTAATACTTACCAAAACCTATTTTTTTCAAAAAAATACACCTATCTTCATACCCTTCACTTTATACCCCTCACTTCATACCCCTATCTACATAACCCTCACTTCATATCCCTCCCTTCATACCCCTAAATTCACATCCTTATATTTATACCCCTATATTCATACCCCTCACTTCATACACCTATCTTCATAACCCTCACTTCATACCCATATCTTCATAATCAATTAAAGGTTTAGGTTTT
Source organism: Wollemia nobilis (assembly GCA_028583015.1). NCBI lineage: Eukaryota > Viridiplantae > Streptophyta > Pinopsida > Araucariales > Araucariaceae > Wollemia > Wollemia nobilis. The sequence continues at coordinate 95,715 of JAQPPZ010004576.1, read as the reverse complement.
AGGTTTTGATTACCTTAACTTCATGAATACTTATAAAAACCACTTATTTAATATAACAAGGTCCCAAACCCCTATATAATTGAATACTTACCAACCCATAATTTTTCAAAAAAAAACCCTTATCTTCATACCTCTCACTTCATACCCTTCACTTCATACCCCTATCTTCATACCTCTATCTTCATAACCCTCACTTCATACCCTTATCTTCAAACCCCTCACTTCAGATCCCTATCTTCATACCCCTCATTTCATTATCATATCATCATAATTAATTAAGGTTTTAGGGTTTACTATTTAGGATTTAGGGTTTAATTAACCTTAACTTTATGAATACTTACAAAAATTACTTCTTTAATAAATTAAGGTCCCATATCGCAATCTAAATTAAAAAAAATCTTCATACCCTTCTTCATACATGTATCTTCATACCCCTCACTTCATACCCCTATATCCATATCCCTCACTTCATACCCCTATATTCATATCCCCATCTGCATACCCTCACTTCATATCCCTATCTTCATACCCCTCAATTCATACCCTTATTTTCATATATGTATCTTCATACCCCTATATTCATAATCAATTAAGGGTTTAGGTTTTAGGGTTTGGATTTTAGGGTTTAGGGTTTAGGTCTCAAATCCCTATCAAATTAAATACATACCAAACCCTATTTTTTCAAAAATAATTACCCCTATCTTCATATCCCTATATTCATTACCCTCACTTCATACCCCTATCTGCATAACCCTCACTTCATACCTCTCACTTCATACCCTGCACTTCATACCCCTCACTATATACCCCTCAATTCATACCCCTATGTTCATACCTATATCTTCATATCCCTCACTTCATACCCCTATTTTGTCTTCCTCAAAAGCTTTCTTCCTCTTGTGGTATGGAGTTGCAACCAGATAGAAAGGCAAATAATTTTCTAGAAAGGTCACTCTATCAAAAAGCAAATGATATGCTTAGAAAAGATCTCCCATATCTAATTGAATAATTACCAAACCCTAATTTTTCAAAAAAAAAACCCTATCTTCATAATAAATTAAGGATTTAGGGTTTGGGGTTTAGGATTCAGAGTTTAGGGTTTAATTACCCCTATCTTCATGAATACTTACAAAAATTGCTTCTTTAATCAATTAAGGTCCCAAAACCTTATCTAATATAATACTTACCAAACCCCAATTTAAGAAATAGATACCCCTATCCTCATACCCCTCACTTCATACCCCTAACTTCATACCCTATATTCATACAACTATCTTCATACCCCTCACTTTATACCCCTATCTTCATACCTTTCACTTCATACACATCACTTCATACCCCTATTTTCATACCCCTCACTTCATACCCCTCATTTCATACTCCTATATTTATACCCCTATCTTCATACCCCTCACTTCATACCCATATCTTCATACCCCTCAATGCATACCCTTATATTCATAATAAATTAAGGGTTTAGGGTTTAATAGTTGGGGTTTAGGGTTTAACTACCCCTAAATTCATGAATATTTACAAAAACTACATCTTTAATAAATTAAGGTACTAAACCCCAATCTAATTGAATACTTATCAAACTCTAATTTTTAAAAAACAAATATTTTCTTCATACCCCTATCTTTATACTCCTCACCTCATACCCCTATATTCATACCCTTATCTTCATACTCCTCACTTCATACCCCTATCTTAATACTCCTAACTTCATACCCCTATATGCATACCCCTCATTTCATACCCATATATTCATACCCCTCACTTCATACCCCTATTTTCATAATCAATTAAGGGTTTAGTGTTTACGGTTTGGGTTTTAGGGTTTATGATTTAGCATCCAATTACCCCTAACTTCATGAATACTTACAAAGACCACTTCTTTAATCAATCAAGGACCCAAAAAACTATCTAATTGAATACTTACCAAACACTAATTTAAAAAAAATTATCCCTATCTTCATACCCTTATCTTCATACCCCTCATTTCATACCCTTATATTCATACTCCTCAATTCATACCCCTAACTTCATACCCCTATATTCATATCCCTATCTTCATTCCCCTCACTTCATACCCCTATCTTCAGACCCCTATATTCATACCCATCACTTCATACCCCTATATTCATAATAAATTAAGGATTTAGGGTTTGGGGTTTATGGTTTATGGTTTAGGGTTTAATTACTCCTTATAAAAACCACTTTAATTAATTAAGGTCACAAACCCCTATCTAATTGAATACTTATCAAACCCTAATTTAAAAAAAAATACCCCTATCTTCATGACCCTCACTTCATACCCATATCTTCATACCCCTATCTTCACATCCCTATATTCATAATCCTCACTCCATACCCCTATCTTCATACCCCTCACTTCATACCCCTATCTTCATACCCCTCATTTCATACCTCTCCCTCACTTCATACCCATATCTTCATACCCCTATCTTCACATCCCTATCTTCATAATCCTCACTTCATACCCCTATCTTCATACTCCTCACTTCATACCCCTCACTTCACACCCCTATCTTCATACCCCTCATTTCATACCTCTCACTTCATACCTCGATATTCATAATAAATTAAGGGTTTAGGTTTTAGGGTTTGAGGTTTAGGGTTTAGGGTTTAACTACCTCTAACTTCATGAATACTTACAAAAACCACTTATTTAATCAATTAAGGTCCCAAACCCCTATCTAATTGAATACTTACCAAACCCTAATTTAAAAAAAAATAAAATACCCTTATCTTCATACCCCTCACTTCATACCCCTATCTTCATATCCCCATATTCGTAAACCCTCACTTCATACCCCTCTCTTTATACCCCTCAATTCATATATTTATCTTCATACTCCTCACTTCATACCACTATATTTATACCCCTCACTTCATACCTCTATCATCATAATCAATTAAGGATTTAGGGTTTAGGGTATAATTACCCCTAACTTCATGAATAATTATAAAAACCACATTTTTTATCAATTAAGGTCTCAAATCCTTGTCTAATTGAATACTTACCAAACTCTAATTTTTCAAAAAAAATATCCTTATTATCTTACCCCTCACATCATATCCCTATATTCATACCCCTCACTTCATACCCCTATCTTCATACCCCTTACTCCATACCCCTCACTTCATACCCCTATCTTCATATCCCTATCTTCATACCCCTCACTTCATACCCTTCACTTCATACCCCTATATTCATAATCAATTAAGGGTTTAGGGTTTAGTGTTTAATTACCCCTAACTTCATGAATACTTAAAAAAAAATACTTCTTTAGTCAATTAAGGTCACAAACCCCTATCTAATTGAATACATATCAAACCCTAATATTAAAAAATACCCCTATTATCTTACCTCTAACTTCATATCCCTATCTATCTTAATACCCCTATATTCATACCCATCACTTCATACCCCTATATTAAAACCCCTATCTTCATACCCCTTACTTCATACCCCTTACTTCAGACCCCTATCTTCATACCCCTATCTTCATACCTCTCACTTCATACCCCTATCTTCATACCCATAACTTCATATCCCTCACTTCATACCCCTATATTCATAATCAATTAAGGGTTTATGATTTAGGATTTAGGATTTGGTGTTTATGGTTTAGGGTTTAGGGTTTAATTACGCCTAACTTAATCAAATAAAAACCACTTCTTTAATCAATTAAGGTCTCAAACCCTTATATAATTGAATTCTTACCAAACCCTAATTTTTAAAAAACAAATACCCCTATCTGCATACCTCTATATTTGTACCCCTCACTTCATACCCATATCTTTACACCCCTATCTTCATACCCCTCACTTCATAACCCTATATTCGTAATCAATTAATGGTTTAGGGTTTAGGGTTTGGGGTTTATTGTTTAGGGTTTAGTATTTAGTTTTTAGGGTTTAATTACCCCCATAGTCATGAATACTTATAAAAACTACTTCTTTAATCAATTAAGGTCTCAACCCCTTATCTAATTGAATACTTACCAAACCCTAATATTTCAAAAAAATATTAACAAGTATCTCTATAATCACTTCATACTCCTATATTCATACCCCTCACTTCATACCCCTATATCTATAATCAATTAAGTATTTAGGTTTTATTTGAAATTTAGGGTTTAGGGTTTAGGGTTTAATTACCCCTAACATCATGAATACTTACAAAGACGACTTCTTTAACAAATTTGGGTCCCAAACCTTTATCTAATTGAATATTTTTCAAACCCTAATTTTTCAAATAAAATACGCCTATCTTCATACCCCTCACTTTATACACCTATCTTCATACCCCTATCTTCATACCCCTCACTTCATACCCCTATCTTCATACGCCTATATTCATACCCATCACTTCATACCCCTCATTCATACCCCTATTTTCATACCCTTATCTTCATACCCTTATCTTCATAACCCTCTCTTCATACCCCTATCTTCATACCCCTCTCACATCATACTCCTATATTCATACCTCTATCTTAATACCCCTCACTTCATACCCCTATATTCATAATTAATTAAGGGTTTAGTGTCTGGGATTTAGGTTTAGGGTTTAGGGTGTAGGGTTTTAGGTTTAATTACCCCTAACTTCATGAACACTTACAAAAATCATTTCTTTAATCAATTAAGGTCTTAAAACCTTATCTAATTGAATACTTACCAAACTCTAATTTTTCAAAAACAAAAAATATGCTTATCTTCATACCCCTCACTTCATACCCTTATCTTCATACCCCTATATTTATACCCCTTACTTCATACCCCTCTCTTCATACCCCTCACTTCATACCCCTATATTCATACCTCTATCTTCATACCCCTCACTTCATACCCCTCACTTCATATCCCTATCTTTATAATCAATAAAGGGTTTAGGGTTTGGGATTTGGGGTTTAGGATTTAGGATTTAGGGTGTAGGTTTTAGGGTTTAATTACCCCTATCTTCATGAATACCTACAAAAAACACTTATTTAATCAATTAATTTACCAAACCCTTATCTAATTGAATACTTATCAAACCCTAATTTTTCAAAAAAATATCTCTATCTTCATACCATATCTTCATACCCCTCACTTCATACCCCTATATTCATACCCATCACTTCATACACCTCACTTCATACCCCTATATTCATACCCTTCATACCCCTATCTTCAAGGCCCACTTATTTTTGTGAAATTGAAAATTTCTTTAAGGTCCACTTATTTTTGTGAAATTGAAAATTTCTTTAAGGCCCACTTATTCTTGAAATATACAAGGATATTGGGTTGTGTTATTTTTGTTGATCCCTCTTCCTAGAACAATGTTTTCCTTCTAGTTGTTCTTCCATTTGCCTTAATTTTGGTGTTTTACTAATGCTTCTATATTGTACATTTAGGTCTTTACCTTGGATAATTAGTATGCCTATCAACATAAATACCCGAAAGTTATCTCTACTTTAGCGCTATGATCGGGTTGACCAATTCTTGGGACCAAGGGAAAAAAATATTCTATTTAAGCTTGGCCATCACTCACATAGATCACATGTTCCTATCAGTGTTGGTGGTCCTTTACATAGTCGTCCCATGCTCCTCCTTCCTCCACTGTTCCTGAATTTTATAAAAAGTTGCAAAGCTAATAATTTATGGATAAAATATCGATTTTCACACCCACTCACTAGGATGATGAATTGGTGACCATTTTTAAACAAGGTACCTTATCAAAGATATGAGACTCAATGTTAGCTAAGATGTCCCTTTGACGATTCTGAGCTTCACTAACATTGAAAATATTATGAGTCACTTTCTCACTTGGATTGATGGATTAGCTTATTTCTGCATTGCAAGGATGTACCTTTCGAAACCTTCCCTTATTGATATTTTGAGCATCTTTACATCATCGACTGCATGGAACATAAAAGGGGTTCCTAGTCTTCTTATCTTGTCTTGCTCCAAAGCTTTCTTGCTCTTGTGGTATGGAGGTGCAACCAGATAGGAAGGTAAATATTCTACTAAAAAGGTCACTCTATCAAACAACGAATGAGATGCCTAGAGAAGGTCATCCTTTTATAGGTCATCCAATTTCTCACTTTCTCACTTGGATTGGTGGATTAGTTTAGTTTTGTATCGCAAGGATGTGCCTTTTGAAACATTCCCTTATCAATATTTTGAGCATCTTTGCATCATCAACTACATGGAACATAAAAGGGGCTCCTAGTCTTCTTATCTTGTCTTGCTCCAAAGCTTTCTTCCTCTTGTGGTATGGAGGTGCAACCAAATAAAAAGGTAAATATTTTTCTAGAAAGGTCACTCTATCAAAAAGAAAATGAGATGCCTAGAAAATATCACCCATATCTAATTAAAAAATTACCAAACCCTAATTTTAAAAAAAAACTCCTATCTTCATACCCCTCACTTCATACCCCTATCTTCATAATAAATTAAGGATTTAGGGTTTGGGGTTTAGAATTTCGAGTTTAGGGTTTAGGGTTTCATTACCCCTATCTTAATGAATACTTACACAAACTACTTCTTTAATCAATTAAGGTCCCAAAACTTTATCTAATAGAATACTTACCAAACCCTAATTTTAAAAAAATACCCCCATCCTCATACACCTCACTTCATATCCTATCTTCATGCCGCTATCTTCATGCCCCTATCTTCATACCCCTCACTTCATACCCCTATCTTCATACCCCTCACTTCATACAACTCACTTCATACCCCTATTTTCATACCCCTCACTTCATACCTCTCACATCATACCCCTATATTCATACACCTCACTTCATACCCCTATCTTCATAATCAATTAAGGGTTTAGGGTTTACTAATTTGGGTTTAGGGTTTAGGGTTTAATTACCCCTAAATTCATGAATACTTACAAAAACCACATCTTTAATGAATTAAGGTACTAAACCCCAATTTAATTGAATTCTTACCAAACTCTAATTTAAAAATAAATCCTATATTCATACTCCTCACTTCATACCATTATATTCGTACCCCTAACTTGATACCCTTATCTTCATACCTCTCACTTCATACCCCTATCTTCATACCTCTCAATTCATACCCTTATCTTCATACCCCTCATTTCATACCCATATTTTCATATCTCTATCTTCATAACCCTCACTTCATACCCCTTAATTAATACCCCTATCTTCATACCCCTATTTTCATATCCCTATATTCAAATCCCTCATTTCATACCCCTATCTTCATAATAAATTAAGGGTTTAGTGTTTAGGATTCAGGGTCCAATTACCTCTAACTTCATGAATACTTACAAAAACCACTTCTTTAATCAATTAAGGACCTAAAAAAATATCTAATTGAATACTTATCAAACCCTATTTGTAAAACAAAAATACCCCTATCTTCATACCCTTATCTTCATACCCCTCATTTCATACCCTTATATTCATACTCCTCACTTCTTACCCCTCACTTCATACCCCTATATTGATATCCCTATCTTCATTCCCCTCACTTCATACCCCTATCTTCAGACCCCTATCTTCATACCCCTCACTTCATACCCCTATATTCATAATCAACAAAGGATTTAGGGTTTAAGGTTTGGGGTTTATGGTTTAGGATTTAGGGTTTAATTACCCCTACCTTCATGAATACTTATAAAAACCACTTATTTAATTAATTAAGTTCCCAAACCCATATCTAATTGAATATTTACCAAACCCTAATTTTTTCAAAAAAATACCCCTATCTTCGTAACCCTCACTTCATACCCCTATCTTCATACCCCTATCTTCACACCCCTCACTGCATATCCCTATCTACATAATCCTCACTTCATACCCCTATATTTCTACCCCTCACTTCGTACCCCTATCTTCATACCCCTCACTTAATACTCCTATCTTCATCCCCCTCATTTCATGCCCCTATCTTCATACCACGATATTCATAATCAATTAAGGGTTTAGGTTTTAGATATTGGGGTTTAGGGTTTAACTACCTCTAACTTCATGAATACTTACAAAAACCACTTCTTTAATTAATTAAGGTCTCAAAACCCTATCTAATTGAATACTTACCAAAATCTAATTTTTCAAAAAACAATACCCCTATCTTCATACCACTCAATTGTTACCCCTAACTTCATACCCCTATCTTGATGTTATTCATACCCCTCACTTCATACTGCTATCTTCATACCCCTAACTTCATACTCCTTACTTCATACCCCTATATTTATACCCCTCACTTCATACCCCTATATTCATAATCAATTAAGGGTTTAGGGTTTAGAGTTTGAGGTTTATGGTTTAGCATTTAGGGTTTAGGGTTTAATTACCCCTAACTTCATGAATACTTAAAAAAAATTCTCATTTAATCAATTAAGGACTCAAAAACCTATCTAATTGAATACTTACCAAACTCTAATTTAAAAAAAAAAAAACCCCTATCTTCATACCCCTTACTTCATATCCCTCCCTTGATACCCCTATCTTCATACCACTTATTTCTTACCCCTAACTTCATATCGCTATATTCATACTCCTATCTTGATATCCCTATCTTCATACCCATCACTTCATACCACTATCTTCATACCCCTCACTTCATACTCCTTACTTCAAACCCCTATCTTTATACCCCTCACTTCATACCCCTATATTCATAATTAATTAAGGTTTTAGGGTTTAGGGTTTGGGGTTTATGTTTTAGCATTTAGGGTTTAGGGTTTAATTAACCCTAACTTCATAGATACTTATAACAACCACTTCTTTAATCAATTAAGGTTCCAAATTTCTATCTAATTGAATAATTACAAAACCCTAATTTTTTTAAAAAAATACACCTATCTTCATACCCTTCACTTTATACCCCTCACTTCATACCCCTATCTTCATACCCCTATCTTCATAACCCTCACTTCATACCCCTCAATTCACATCCCTATATTTATACCCCTATCTTCATGCCCCTCACTTTATAGATCTATCTTCATACCCCCTCACTTCATACCCCTATATTCATAATCAATTAAGGGTTTAGGGTTTAGTGTTTGATTACCTTAACTTCATGAATACTTACAAAAACCACTTATTTAATAAAATAAGGTTCCAAACCCCTATATAATTGAATACTTACCAAACCCTAATTTTTCAAAAAAATACCCCTATCTTCATACCTCTCACTTTATACCCCTCACTTCATACCCCTATCTTCATACCTCTATCTTCAAAACCTTATCTTCATACACCTCACTTCATACCCCTATATTCATACCCCTCATTTCATACCCCTATATTCATAATTAATTAAGGGTTTAGGGTTTACTATTTAGGGTTTAGGGTTTAATTAACCTTAACTTTATGAATACTTACAAAAATCACTTCTTTAATAAATTAAGGTCCCAAACCCCAATCTAATTGAATACTTATTGAACTCTAAGTTTTCAAAAAAAATACCCCTATCTTCATACCCATATCTTCATACCCCTATATTCATACCCCTCACTTCATACCCCTATATTCATATCCCAATCTGCATACCCTCACTTCATACGCCTATCTTCATACCCCTATATTGATGCAGGAGCATCCAGGGGGCAACAACAATCTTGCTTTAAAAAAAAAAAAAGGGGCAGAAGTTGCAGGAAGGTCAGGAAGGCCATGAAATCGTGACAAAAGTGACCAAGAGAGGAGCAAGCGGTGCCATAGGAGCAAGCGATGCGAAAGGCAGGAAGGTCATGAAATCGCGACAAAAGTGAGGCAAGCGGTGCCATAGGCTGAAGGGTCATGATATCGTGACATGTCGCGATATCACAACAAAAGTGAAGCAAGCAGTGCCAGAGGCGAAAGGGTCGTGATATCGTGACATGTCACGATATCACGACCAAAAGCGGAGCTGGCGAGGCAACAGGTGGAGGGTCGCGATATCGCAACATGTCACGATATCACGACCAAAAGCAGAGCGGGCGAGGCAACAATTAGAGGGTCACGATATCACGACATGTCGTGATATCATGACCAATATTCAGGCCGACTATGTAGCAGATGAAGGGTCGCGATATCGTGACCAATATGCAGGGTCGACGACGCAGCAGACGGAGGGTCGCGATATCGTGACGAGTGATTTTTTTTTTTGTGCCAAAAAAAACATGGAGTCGAAGACGAAGAGGCGGTAATTGACACGTGGTGAATACCTGGACGTCGAAGGGACACGAAGAGGCGAAACAACAGTTCTAGAAGAGCAAACGATGGGCCACAAGTTGGAAATGGAGCGCCACCTAAGAATATTTAAAAATGGAAACAAAGGCGTGCACAAGGGGAGAGAAAAATTGCTAAAAAAATATAAGATAATCTCGTGGTATTTCCAGAGGGGAGAAGCTCGAAAAAGTCGCAATTCCTTTGTGACTTATGGATCATTGGTTGCGACTGTAATTTTTTTTGCATGTGAATAAATGGATACTCGGCTGCGACTGTAATTTTTTTTTCATGTGAATAAAGCAAAACTATTTTTTTCTCTCTCTACGAATATGGTGATGCGACTGTTATACTCGACTGCGTGAAAACAAAAAGAAATAAACAAAATAAAACTATTTTCTTTTTCTGCAATTCTGGCTCTCGTTCAAGTGGTATCAGAGCGAGTGATTCTGAGTGTGCAAACAGATGTCGAACGTGAGGCAGTTTGTACCAGGATCTGTGGAAGGATTCTAAGAAGAGAGAACGGGAGTGCCTGAGTAGTGTAATGGAGAAATCATGAGCAAGATGCCTCCTAAAAGAAATCGTGGTCATGGGAGAAATGTGGCGTAGGATGAATATTTTAGAGCGTTGCAGAGACAAGTGCAAGCCCTGCAGGAAGAATTGCAAAAAAGTACCAAACCTAAGGGAGAAGAACAGAGTGATGATGAAGCTTGGGAAACTGAAGGTCCATTAGATGATGAAGATGCATTAGATCCTTCTGAAGCTAGACTGTTGAAAGCTCTATCTCAGGCTAGGAAGAGACCAAAGTTTGATGTCTCTACATACTCTGGGCACCTCAACCCAGAAGAGTTGATTGACTGGATCAACGATATGGAGGAATACTTTGAGTATGAGGAGGTGGCAGATCCAGACCGGAGAAAATTTGTAAAAACAAGATTAAAATGCCATGCTAGTTTATGGTGGAAAGGAATACAACTCGAAAGAAATAAAAATGGAAAGGAGAAAATAACCAGATGGGATTGAATGGTGGAGAAGCTGAAGAGACAATTTATTCTCATAGATTATGAGTTGGACCTGTTAAGGAGAATGCAGAGTCTGAGGCAAGCAAGCAAGTCTGTCCAAGAATACATAGAAGAATTCTACAATATCTCCATCAGAACTGGCCATTCAGGGGCTAATAAGGAGAAAGTAGCCAGATACATCAATGGGTTGAGAATGAACATTCAGGAAGAGCTCAGTTTAATCAAAATAGCCACCATAGAAGATGCATACCAGTTGGCCTTGAAGGTAGAAGAGAAACTAAATAGAAGATTCGAAGGCAACCAGAGAGGAAGGGATCGTGGTGGAAGAACCGATGGAGGAAATTATCGAGACCAGAAGAAGACTGGGGAAACAAGCAAACCCCAAGAACAGAAAAAGGAGAATACCTACCACCTCGCGTGATCAGAACAATGACTACCAGAGAGGAAGAGGTAGACCTAGACGTGGGTATGGAAGAGGGGTATTCCATGGAACCTGTTTCCAATGTGGAGAAGGACATCAATCATATGAATGTCCTCAACACCAAGAAAGGACGGACAAGAGACCTGAGGGTCATGCCGGAGTCGCTGCGTGGCGAGATGAAGGTGCGAGTCGGAACACTCTGAAGAAGTAGGAGGAGAAGTGTTGATGATGAGAACACTATTGAATGAGGAATAATAAACTTGCTACTTCATACCCCTAACTTCATACCCCTATATTCATAATAAACTAAGGATTTAGGGTTTAGGGTTGGGGGTTTATGGTTTAGGGTTTAGGGTTTAATTACCCCTAACTTCATGAATACTTATAAAAACCACTTCTTTAATTAATTATGGTCCCAAATCCCTATCTAATTAAATACTTACCAAACAATAATTTTTCAAAAAAAATACCCCTATCTTCATAACCCTCACTTCATACCCCTATCTTCTCACCCCTCACTTCATATCCCTATCTTCATAATCCTCACCTCATACCCCTATCTTTATACCCATCACCTTGTACCCCTATATTCATACCCCTCACTTCATACCCCTATCTTCATACCCCTTATTTCATGCCTCTCACTTCATACCCCGATCTTTGTAATAAAGTAAGGGTTTAGGTTTTAGGGTTTGGGTTTTAGTGTTTAACTACCTCTAACTTCATGAATACTTACAAAAACCACTTCTTTAGTCAATTAATGTCCCAAAACCCTTTCTAATTGAATACTTACCAAACCCTAATTTTTCAAAAAACAATACCCCTATCTTCATACCCCTCACTTCATACCCCTCACTTCATACCCCTATCTTCATATCCCTATCTACATACCTCTCACTTCATACCCCTATATTCATACCCTTATCTTCATACCCCTATCTTCATATCTCTCACTTCATACCCCTTAATTCATACCTGTATATTCATACCCCTCACTTCACACCTCTATCTTCATATCCATATCTTCATACCCCTCACTTCATACCCCTATATTCATAATCAATTAAGAGTGTAGGGTTTGGGGTTTAGGGTTTAGGTTTCAATTACCCCTAACTTCATGAATACTTAAAAAACCACTTCTTTAATCAATTAAGGACCCAAACACCTATCTAATTGAATACTTACCAAACCCTAATTTAAAAAAAAAACACCCCTATATTCATACCCCTATCTTCATAATCAATTAAGGGTTTAGGGTTTAGGTTTTAGGTTTTAGGGTTTAGGGTTTAGGGTCCAATTACCTCTAACTTCATGAATACTTATAAAAACCACTTTTTAATAAAATAAGGACCCAAAAAACTATCTAATTGAATACTTATCAAACCCTATTTAAAAGAAAAATACCCTTATCTTCATACCCCTCACTTCATACCCTTATATTCATACTCCTCACTTCTTACCCCTCACTTCATACCCCTATATTGATATCCCTATATTCATTCCCCTCACTTCATACCCCTATCTTCAGACCCATATCTTCATATCCCTCACTTCATACCCCTATATTCATAATCAACAAAGGGTTTGGGGTTTATGGTTTAGGTTTTAGGGTTTAATTACCCCTAACTTCATGAATACTTATAAAAACCACTTCTTTAATTAATTAAGGTCCTAAGCCCCTATCTAATTAAATACTTACCAAACCCTAATTTTTTCACAAAATACCCCTATCTTCATAACCCTCACTTCATACCCCTATCTTCATACCCCTATCTTCACACCCCTCACTTCATATCCCTATCTTCATAATCCTCACTTCATACCCATATATTTCTACCCCTCCCTTCGTACCCCTATCTTCATACCTCTCACTTAATACCGCTTATTTCATGCCTCTCACTTCATATCCTGATATTCATAATAAATTAAGGGTTTAGGTTTTAGAGATTAGGGTTTAGGGTTTAACTACCTCTAAATTCATGAATAATTACAAAAACCACTTCTTTAATCAATTAAGGTCCTGAAAACCTATCTAATTGAATACTTATCAAACTCTAAGTTTTCAAAAAACAATACGCCTATCTTCATACCCCTCACTTCATACCCCTATCTTCATATCATATATACATACCCCTCACTTCATACCCCTATCTTCATACCCTTATCTTCATTCCACTATCTTCATACCCCTCACTTCATACCCCTCAATTCATACCTCTATCTTCATACACCTCACTTCATACCCTTATATTCATATCCCTATCTTCATACCCCTCACTTCATACCCTTATCTTCATAATCAATTAAGCGTTTAGGATTTAGGGTTCAATTACCCCTAAGTTCATGAATACTTAAAAACCCACTTCTTTAATCAATTAAGGACCCAAACACCTATCTAATTGAATACTTACCAAACCCTAATTTTTCAAAAAAATACCCCTATATTCATAACCACTTACTTCATACCCCTCCCTTCATACCCCTATCTTAATACCACTCACTTCTTACCCCTAACTTCATATCCCTATCTTCATACCCCTATATTGATATCCCTATCTTGATACCCCTCACTCCATACCATTATCTTCATACACCTCACTTCATACTCCTTACTTCATACCCCTATATTTATACCCCTCACTTCATACCCCTATATTCATAATCAAATAAGGGTTTAGGGTTTAGGTTTTATGGTTTAGAATTTAGGGTTCAGAGTTTAATTACCCCTAACTTAATGAATACTTATAAAAACCACTTCTTTAATAAAATAAGGTTCCAAATTCCTATCTAATTGAATACTTACCAAACCCTAATTTTTTAGAAAAAATACACATATCTTCATACCCTTCACTTTATACCCCTCACTTCATACCCCTATCTTCATAACCCTCACTTCATATCCCTCACTTCATACCCTCAATTCACATCCCTATATTTATACCCCTATCTTCATACCCCTCACTTCATACACCTATCTTCATACCCCTCACTTCATACCCCTATATTCAAATCAATTAAGGGTTTAGGGTTTAGGGTTTGATTACCTTAACTTCATGAATACTTAAAAAAACCACTTCTTTAATAAAATAAGGTCCCAAACCCCTATATAATTGAATACTTACCAAACCCTAATTTTAAAAAAAAATACCCCTATCTTCATACCTCTCACTTCATACCCCTCACTTCATACTCCTATCTTCATACCTCTATCTTCATAACCCTCACTTCATACCCTTATCTTCATACCCCTCACCTTATACCCCTATATTCATACCCCTATATTCATAATTAATTAAGGGTTTAGGGTTTACTATTTAGGGTTTAGGGTTTAGGGTTTAATTAACCTTAACTTTATGAATACTTACAAAAATCACTTCTTTAATAAATTAAGGTCCCAAACCCCAATCTAATTGAATACTTATTGAACTCTAAGTTTTAAAAAAAATACCCCTATCTTCATACCCTTCTTCATACCGGTATCTTCATGCCCCTCACTTCATAACCCTATATTCATATGCCTATCTGCATACCCTCACTTCATACCCCTATATTCATAACCCTATCTGCATACCCCTATCTTTATATCCCTCAATTAATTCCTCTATATTCATACCCCTCACTTCATACCCCTATCTTCGTATTTGTATCTTCATACACCTCACTTCATCCCCCTATATTAATAATAAATTAAGGGTTTAGGTTTTAGGGTTTTGGATTTAGGGTTTAGGGTTTAGGTTTCAATTACCCCTAACTTCATAAATACTTACAAAAACCACTTATTTAATAAATTAAGGATCCAAACACCTATCTAATTTAATACTTATCAAACCATAATTTTTCAAATAAAATACCCCTATCTTCATACCCCTCACTTCATACGACTCCCTTCATACCCCTATCTTCATACCACTCACTGCATACCCCTCACTTCATACCCATGTCTTCATACCCCTATCTTGATATCCTTATATTCATACCCTTCACTTCATACCGCTATCTTGATAACCATCACTTCATACCCCTCACTTCATATCTTTATATTTATACCCATCACTTCATACCCCTATATTCATAATCAATTAAGGGTTTAGGGCTTAGGGTATGGGGTTTATGGTTTAGGTTTTAATTACCCCTAACTTCATTAATACTTAAAAAATCACTTCTTTAATCAATTAAGGTCCCAATTCCCTATCTAATTGAATACTTACCAAATTCTAATCTTCATAACCCTCACTTCATACCCCTATCTTCAAATCCCCACATTCACACCTCTATCTTCACACCCCTAACTTTATACCCTTATATTCATATCCCTTAATTCATATCCCTATTTTCATACACCTATCTTCATACCCCTATCTTCATAATCAATTAAAGACTTAGGTTTTAGGGTTTGGGGTTTAGGGTTTTAGGTTTAGTGTTTAGGGTTTAATTACCTCTAACTTCATGAATACATTCAAAAACACTTCTTTAATCAACTAAGGTATCAAATCCCTATCAAATCAAATACTTACCAAACCCCAATTTTTCAAAAAAAATTACCCCTATATTCATACCCCTATCTTCAAACCCCTCACTTCATACCCCTATCTTCATACCCCTATCTTCATAACCCTCACTTCATACCTCTCATTCATACCTCTCACTTCATACCCCGCGCTTCATACCCCGCACTTCATACCCCTATCTTCAGACCCCTATCTTCATACCCCTATATTCATAATAAACTATGGATTTAGGGTTTAGGGTTGGGGGTTTATGGTTTAGTATTTAGGGTTTAATTACCCCTAACTTCATGAATACTTATAAAAACCACTTCTTTAATTAATTAAGGTCCCAAATCCCTATCTAATTGAATACTTACCAAACAATAATTTTTCAAAAAAAACACCCCTATCTTCTCACCTCTCACTTCATATCCCTATCTTCATAATCCTCACTTCATACCCCTATATTTATACCCCTCACTTTGTACCCCTATCTTCACACCCCTCACTTCATACCCCTTGTTTCATGCCTCTCACTTCATACCCCGATATTGATAATAAATTAAGGGTTTAGATTTTAGGGTTTGGGTTTTAGTGTTTAACTACCTCTAACTTCATGAATACTTACAAAAACCACTTCTTTAGTCAATTAATGTCCCAAAACCCTATCTAATTGAATACTTACCAAACCCTAATTTTTCAAAAAATAATACCCCTATATTCATACCCCTCACTTCATACCCCTATCTTCATATCCCTATCTACATACCCCTCACTTCATACCCCTATATTCATACCCTTATCTTCATACCCCTATCTTCATACCCCTCACTTCATACCCCTCAATTCATACCTCTATCTTCATACCCCTCACTTCATACCCCTATCTTCATATCCCTATATTCATACCCCTCACTTCATACCCCTATCTTCGTATCAATTAAGGGTTTAGGATTTAGGGTTCAATTACCCCTAACTTCATGAATACTTACAAAAACCACTTCTTTAATCAATTAAGGACCCAAACACCTATCGAATTGAATAGTTACTAAACCCTAATTTAAAAAAAAAATACCCCTATCTTCATACCCCTTACTTCATACCCCTCCCTTCATACCCCTATCTTCATACCACTCACTTATTACCCCTAACTTCATACCTGTATCTTCATACCACTCACTTATTACCCCTATATTTATACCCCTATCTTGATATTATTTATACCCCTCACTTCATATCGCTATCTTCATAACCCTCACTTCATACTCCTTACTTCATACCCCTATATTTATACCCCTCACTTAATACCCCTATATTCATAATCAATTAAGGGTTTACGGTTTAGAGTTTGGGGTTTATGGTTTAGCATTTAGGGATTAGGGTTTAATTACCCCTAACTTCATGAATACTTATAAAAACCACTTCTTTAATCAATTAAGGTCCCAAATTCCTATCTAATTCAATACTTACCAAACCCTAATTTAAAAAAAAATACACCTACCTTCATACCCTTCTCTTTATACCCCTCACTTCATACCCCTATCTTCATAACCCTCACTTCATATACCTCAATTCACATCCCTATATTTATACCCATATCTTCATACCCCTCACTTCATACATCTATCTTCATACCCCTAACTTCATCCCCCTATATTCATAATCAATTAAGGGTTTAGGGTTTAGGGTTTGATTACCTTAACTTCATGAATACTTACAAAAACCATTTCTTTAATAAAATAATGTCCCAAACCCCTATATAATTGAATACTTACCAAACCATAATTTAAAAAAAAAAAAACCTCTATCTTCATACTTCTCACTTCATACCTTTATCTTCATAACCCTCACTTCATACCCTTATCTTCATACCCCTCACTTAATACCCCTATCTTCATACCCCTCATTTCATACCCCTATCTTCATAATTAATTAAGGATTTAGGGTTTACTATTTGGGGTTTAGGGTTTAATTAACCTTAAATTTATGAATACTTACAAAAATCACTTCTTTAATAAATTAAGGTTCCAAACCCCAATTTAATTGAAAACTTATTGAACTCTAAGTTTAAAAAAAAAAATACCCCTATCTTCATACCCTTCTTCATACCCACATATTCATACCCTTCTTCATACCCACATATTCATACCCCTCACTTCATATCCCTATATGCATACCCTCACTTCATACCTCTATCTTCATACCTCTATATTCATACCCCTCAATTCATTCCTCTATCTTCATACCCCTCACTTCATACCCCTATCTTCATATTTGTATCTTCATACACCTCACTTCATACCCCTATCTTCATAATCAATTAAGGGTTTAGGTTTTAGGGTTTGGTGTTTAGAGTTTAGGGTTAAGGATTCAATTATCCCTAACTTCATAAATATATACAAAAAACACTTATTTAATCAATTAAGGACCCAAACACCTATCTAATTTAATACTTACCAAACCCTAATTTAAAAAAAAAACACCCCTATCTTCATACCCCTCACTTCATACCATTCCCTTCATACCTCTATCTTCATACCACTCACTACATACCCCTAACTTCATACCCATGTCTTCATACCCCTATCTTTATATCCTTATTTTCATACCCTTCACTTCATACTGCTATCTTGATATCCCTCACTTCATATCTTTATCTTTATACCCTCACTTCACACCCCTATATTCATAATCAATTAAGGGTTTAGGGTATGGTATTTATGGTTTAGGTTTTAAGGTTTAGGGTTTAATTATCCCTAACTTCATTAATACTTAAAAAAAACACTTTGTTAATCAATTAAGGTCCCAAATCCCTATCTAATTGAATACTTACCAAACCCTAATCTTCATAACCCTCACTTCATACCCCTATCTTCAAACCCCTACCTTAACACCCCTATCTTCACACCCCTAACTTCATACCCCTATCTTCATATCCCTCACTTCATATACCTATCTTCATACACCTATCTGCATACCCATATTTTCATAATCAATTAAAGACTTAAGTTTTAGGGTTTGGGGTTTTGGGTTTAGTGTTTAGGGTTTAATTACCTCTAACTTCATAAAAACATCCAAAAACACTTCTTTAATCAATTAAGGTCTCAAATCCCTATCAAATTAAATACTTACCAAACCCTAATTTTTCAAAAAAAATTACCCCTATCTTCATACCCCTCACTTCATACCCCTATCTTCATACCCCTATCTTCATAACCCTCACTTCATACCTCTCACTTCATACCCCTATCTTCATACCCCTCACTTTAGAACCCTCAATTAATACCCCTATGTTCATACCCATATCTTCATATCCATCACTTCATACCCTTATCTTGTCTTGCTCCAAAGATTTCTTCCTCTTGTGGTATGGATGTGCAACCATATAGAAAGGTAAATATTTTGCTAGAAATGTAACTCTATCAAAAGTGAATGATATGCCTAGAAAAGATCACCCATATCTAATTGAATAATTACCAAACCCTAATTTAAAAAAAAACCTATCTTCATACCCCTCACTTCATACCCCTATCTTCATAATAAATCAAGGATTTAGGGTTTGGGGTTTAGGATTTAGAGTTTAGGTTTTAGGGTTTAATTACCCCTATCTTCATGAATACTTACAAAAATTACTTCTTTAATCAATTAAGGTCCCAAAACCTTATCTAATAGAATACTTACAAAATCCTAATTTAAAAAATAAATATCCTTACCCTCATACCCATCACTTCATACCCTATTTTCATACCCCTATCTTCATACCCCTCACTTCATAACCCTACCTTCATACCCTTCAATTCATACACATCACTTCATACCCCTATTTGCATACCCCTCACTTCATACCCATATCTTCATACTCCACACTTCATACCCCTATCTTCATAATCAATTAAGGGTTTAGGGTTTACTAGTCAGGAATTAGGTTTTAGGGTTTAATTACCCCTAACTTCATGAATACTTATAAAAACTACATCTTTAATGAATTAAGGTACTAAACCCCAATACAATTGAATACTTACCAAAATCTATTTTTTAAAAAACAAATCCTATCTTCATGCCCCTATCTTCATACTCCTCACTTTATACCCCTATCTTCATACCCCTCACTTCATACCCCTATATTCATACCCTTATATTCATACCCATCACTTCATACCCCTATATTCATACCTCTAAATTCATACCCCTATATGCATACCCCTCATTTCATACCCATATATTCATACCCATATCTTCATACCCATCACTTCATACCCTTCAATTTATACCCCGATCTTCATACCCCTCACTTCATTCCCCTATTTTCATAATTATTTAAGGGTTTAAGGTTTAGGGTTAGGGTTTTAGGGTTTATGTTTTATGGTCCATTTACCCCTAACTTCATGAATACTTACAAAAACCGCTTCTTTAATCAATTAAGGACCCAAAAAACTATCTAATTGAACACTTATCAAACACTAATTTTAAAAAATAAATACCTATATCTTCATACCCTTATCTTCATACCCCTCATTTCATACCCTTATATTCATACTCCTCACTTCATACCCCTCACTACATACCCCTATATTGATATCTCTATCTTCATTCCCCTCACTTCATACTCCTTACTTCATACCCCTATCTTTATACCCCTCACTTCATACCCCTATATTCATAATCAATTAAGGTTTTAGGGTTTATGGTTTAGCATTTAGGGTTTAATTACCCCTAACTTCTTGAATACTTATAAAAACCACTTCTTTAATCAATTAAGGTCCCAAATTTCTATCTAAATTAATACTTACCAAAACCTATTTTTTCAAAAAAAATACACCTATCTTCATACCCTTCACTTTATACCCCTCACTTCATACCCCTATCTACATAACCCTCACTTCATATCCCTCCCTTCATACCCCTAAATTCACATCCTTATATTTATACCCCTATCTTCATACCCCTCACTTCATACACCTATCTTCATAACCCTCACTTCATACCCATATCTTCATAATCAATTAAAGGTTTAGGTTTTAGGTTTTGATTACCTTAACTTCATGAATACTTATAAAAACCACTTATTTAATATAACAAGGTCCCAAACCCCTATATAATTGAATACTTACCAACCCATAATTTTTCAAAAAAAAAACCCTTATCTTCATACCTCTCACTTCATACCCTTCACTTCATACCCCTATCTTCATACCTCTATCTTCATAACCCTCACTTCATACCCTTATCTTCAAACCCCTCACTTCATATACCTATCTTCATACCCCTCATTTCATACCCATATCATCATAATTAATTAAGGTTTTAGGGTTTACTATTTAGGATTTAGGGTTTAATTAACCTTAACTTTATGAATACTTACAAAAATTACTTCTTTAATAAATTAAGGTCCCATATCGCAATCTAAATTAAAAAAAATCTTCATACCCTTCTTCATACATGTATCTTCATACCCCTCACTTCATACCCCTATATCCATATCCCTCACTTCATACCCCTATATTCATATCCCCATCTGCATACCCTCACTTCATATCCCTATCTTCATACCCCTCAATTCATTCCTCTATCTTCATGCCCCTCACTTCATACCCTTATTTTCATATATGTATCTTCATACACCTCACTTCATACCCCTATATTCATAATCAATTAAGGGTTTAGGTTTTAGGGTTTGGATTTTAGGGTTTAGGATTTAGGTCTCAAATCCCTATCAAATTAAATACATACCAAACCCTAATTTTTCAAAAATAATTACCCCTATCTTCATATCCCTATATTCATTCCCCTCACTTCATACCCCTATCTTCATAACCCTCACTTCATACCTCTCACTTCATACCCCGCACTTCATACCCCTCACTTTATACCCCTCAATTCATACCCCTATGTTCATACCCATATCTTCATATGCCTCACTTCATACCCCTATTTTGTCTTCCTCAAAAGCTTTCTTCCTCTTGTGGTATGGAGTTGCAACCAGATAGAAAGGCAAATAATTTTCTAGAAAGGTCACTCTATCAAAAAGCAAATTATATGCTTAGAATAGATCTCCCATATCTAATTGAATAATTACCAAACCCTAATTTTTCAAAAAAAAAACCCTATCTTCATAATAAATTAAGGATTTAGGGTTTGGGGTTTAGGATTCAGAGTTTAGGGTTTAATTACCCCTATCTTCATGAATACTTACAAAAATTACTTCTTTAATCAATTAAGGTCCCAAAACCTTATCTAATAGAATACTTACCAAACCCCAATTTAAGAAATAGATACCCCTATCCTCATACCCCTCACTTCATACCCCTAACTTCATACCCTATATTCATACAACTATCTTCATACCCCTCACTTTATACCCCTATCTTCATACCTTTCACTTCATACACATCACTTCATACCCCTATTTTCATACCCCTCACTTCATACCCCTCATTTCATACTCCTATATTTATACCCCTATCTTCATACCCCTCACTTCATACCCATATCTTCATACCCCTCAATGCATACCCTTATATTCATAATAAATTAAGGGTGTAGGGTTTAATAGTTGGGGTTTAGGGTTTAACTACCCCTAAATTCATGAATATTTACAAAAACTACATCTTTAATAAATTAAGGTACTAAACCCCAATCTAATTGAATACTTATCAAACTCTAATTTTTAAAAAACAAATATTTTCTTCATACCCCTATCTTTATACTCCTCACCTCATACCCCTATATTCATACCCTTATCTTCATACTCCTCACTTCATACCCCTATCTTAATACTCCTAACTTCATACCCCTATATGCATACCCCTCATTTCATACCCATATATTCATACCCCTCACTTCATACCCCTATTTTCATAATCAATTAAGGGTTTAGTGTTTACGGTTTGGGTTTTAGGGTTTATGATTTAGCATCCAATTACCCCTAACTTCATGAATACTTACAAAGACCACTTCTTTAATCAATCAAGGACCCAAAAAACTATCTATTTGAATACTTACCAAACACTAATTTAAAAAAAATTATCCCTATCTTCATACCCTTATCTTCATACCCCTCATTTCATACCCTTATATTCATACTCCTCAATTCATACCCCTAACTTCATACCCCTATATTCATATCCCTATCTTCATTCCCCTCACTTCATACCCCTATCTTCAGACCCCTATATTCATACCCATCACTTCATATCTGTATATTTATAATAAATTAAGGATTTAGGGTTTGGGGTTTATGGTTTATGGTTTAGGGTTTAATTACTCCTTATAAAAACCACTTTAATTAATTAAGGTCACAAACCCCTATCTAATTGAATACTTATCAAACCCTAATTTAAAAAAAAATACCCCTATCTTCATGACCCTCACTTCATACCCATATCTTCATACCCCTATCTTCACATCCCTATATTCATAATCCTCACTCCATACCCCTATCTTCATACCCCTCACTTCATACCCCTATCTTCATACCCCTCATTTCATACCTCTCCCTCACTTCATACCCATATCTTCATACCCCTATCTTCACATCCCTATCTTCATAATCCTCACTTCATACCCCTATCTTCATACTCCTCACTTCATACCCCTCACTTCACACCCCTATCTTCATACCCCTCATTTCATACCTCTCACTTCATACCTCGATATTCATAATAAATTAAGGGTTTAGGTTTTAGGGTTTGAGGTTTAGGGTTTAGGGTTTAACTACCTCTAACTTCATGAATACTTACAAAAACCACTTATTTAATCAATTAAGGTCCCAAACCCCTATCTAATTGAATACTTACCAAACCCTAATTTAAAAAAAATAAAATACCCCTATCTTCATACCCCTCACTTCATACCCCTATCTTCATATCCCCATATTCGTAAACCCTCACTTCATACCCCTCTCTTTATACCCCTCAATTCATATATTTATCTTCATACTCCTCACTTCATACCACTATATTTATACCCCTCACTTCATACCTCTATCATCATAATCAATTAAGGATTTAGGGTTTAGGGTATAATTACCCCTAACTTCATGAATAATTATAAAAACCACATTTTTTATCAATTAAGGTCTCAAATCCTTGTCTAATTGAATACTTACCAAACTCTAATTTTTCAAAAAAAATATCCTTATTATCTTACCCCTCACATCATATCCCTATATTCATACCCCTCACTTCATACCCCTATCTTCATACCCCTTACTCCATACCCCTCACTTCATACCCCTATCTTCATATCCCTATCTTCATACCCCTCACTTCATACCCTTCACTTCATACCCCTATATTCATAATCAATTAAGGGTTTAGGGTTTAGTGTTTAATTACCCCTAACTTCATGAATACTTAAAAAAAAATACTTCTTTAGTCAATTAAGGTCACAAACCCCTATCTAATTGAATACATATCAAACCCTAATATTAAAAAATACCCCTATTATCTTACCTCTAACTTCATATCCCTATCTATCTTAATACCCCTATATTCATACCCATCACTTCATACCCCTATATTAAAACCCCTATCTTCATACCCCTTACTTCATACCCCTTACTTCAGACCCCTATCTTCATACCCCTATCTTCATACCTCTCACTTCATACCCCTATCTTCATACCCATAACTTCATATCCCTCACTTCATACCCCTATATTCATAATCAATTAAGGGTTTATGATTTAGGATTTAGGATTTGGTGTTTATGGTTTAGGGTTTAGGGTTTAATTACGCCTAACTTAATCAAATAAAAACCACTTCTTTAATCAATTAAGGTCTCAAACCCTTATATAATTGAATTCTTACCAAACCCTAATTTTTAAAAAACAAATACCCCTATCTGCATACCTCTATATTTGTACCCCTCACTTCATACCCATATCTTTACACCCCTATCTTCATACCCCTCACTTCATAACCCTATATTCGTAATCAATTAATGGTTTAGGGTTTAGGGTTTGGGGTTTATTGTTTAGGGTTTAGTATTTAGTTTTTAGGGTTTAATTACCCCCATAGTCATGAATACTTATAAAAACTACTTCTTTAATCAATTAAGGTCTCAACCCCTTATCTAATTGAATACTTACCAAACCCTAATATTTCAAAAAAATATTAACAAGTATCTCTATAATCACTTCATACTCCTATATTCATACCCCTCACTTCATACCCCTATATCTATAATCAATTAAGTATTTAGGTTTTATTTGAAATTTAGGGTTTAGGGTTTAGGGTTTAATTACCCCTAACATAATGAATACTTACAAAGACGACTTCTTTAACAAATTTGGGTCCCAAACCTTTATCTAATTGAATATTTTTCAAACCCTAATTTTTCAAATAAAATACGCCTATCTTCATACCCCTCACTTTATACACCTATCTTCATACCCCTATCTTCATACCCCTCACTTCATACCCCTATCTTCATACGCCTATATTCATACCCATCACTTCATACCCCTCAT
Organism: Wollemia nobilis; assembly: GCA_028583015.1. Taxonomy (NCBI): domain Eukaryota; kingdom Viridiplantae; phylum Streptophyta; class Pinopsida; order Araucariales; family Araucariaceae; genus Wollemia; species Wollemia nobilis. Next base: position 70,105 of record JAQPPZ010004576.1, on the reverse strand, counting down.
TCATACCCCTATTTTCATACCCTTATCTTCATACCCTTATCTTCATAACCCTCTCTTCATACCCCTATCTTCATACCCCTCTCACATCATACTCCTATATTCATACCCCTATCTTAATACCCCTCACTTCATACCCCTATATTCATAATTAATTAAGGGTTTAGTGTCTGGGACTTAGGTTTAGGGTTTAGGGTGTAGGGTTTTAGGTTTAATTACCCCTAACTTCATGAACACTTACAAAAATCATTTCTTTAATCAATTAAGGTCTTAAAACCTTATCTAATTGAATACTTACCAAACTCTAATTTTTCAAAAACAAAAAATATGCCTATCTTCATACCCCTCACTTCATACCCTTATCTTCATACCCCTATATTTATACCCCTTACTTCATACCCCTCTCTTCATACCCCTCACTTCATACCCCTATATTCATACCTCTATCTTCATACCCCTCACTTCATACCCCTCACTTCATATCCCTATCTTTATAATCAATAAAGGGTTTAGGGTTTGGGATTTGGGGTTTAGGATTTAGGATTTAGGGTGTAGGTTTTAGGGTTTAATTACCCCTATCTTCATGAATACCTACAAAAAACACTTATTTAATCAATTAATTTACCAAACCCTTATCTAATTGAATACTTATCAAACCCTAATTTTTCAAAAAAATATCTCTATCTTCATACCATATCTTCATACCCCTCACTTCATACCCCTATATTCATACCCATCACTTCATACACCTCACTTCATACCCCTATATTCATACCCTTCATACCCCTATCTTCAAGGCCCACTTATTTTTGTGAAATTGAAAATTTCTTTAAGGTCCACTTATTTTTGTGAAATTGAAAATTTCTTTAAGGCCCACTTATTCTTGAAATATACAAGGATATTGGGTTGTGTTATTTTTGTTGATCCCTCTTCCTAGAACAATGTTTTCCTTCTAGTTGTTCTTCCATTTGCCTTAATTTTGGTGTTTTACTAATGCTTCTATATTGTACATTTAGGTCTTTACCTTGGATAATTAGTATGCCTATCAACATAAATACCCGAAAGTTATCTCTACTTTAGCGCTATGATCGGGTTGACCAATTCTTGGGACCAAGGGAAAAAAATATTCTATTTAAGCTTGGCCATCACTCACATAGATCACATGTTCCTATCAGTGTTGGTGGTCCTTTACATAGTCGTCCCATGCTCCTCCTTCCTCCACTGTTCCTGAATTTTATAAAAAGTTGCAAAGCTAATAATTTATGGATAAAATATCGATTTTCACACCCACTCACTAGGATGATGAATTGGTGACCATTTTTAAACAAGGTACCTTATCAAAGATATGAGACTCAATGTTAGCTAAGATGTCCCTTTGACGATTCTGAGCTTCACTAACATTGAAAATATTATGAGTCACTTTCTCACTTGGATTGATAGATTAGCTTGTTTCTGCACTGCAAGGATGTGCCTTTCGAAACCTTCCCTTATTGATATTTTGAGCATCTTTACATCATCGACTGCATGGAACATAAAAGGGGTTCCTAGTCTTCTTATCTTGTCTTGCTCCAAAGCTTTCTTGCTCTTGTGGTATGGAGGTGCAACCAGATAGGAAGGTAAATATTCTACTAAAAAGGTCACTCTATCAAACAACGAATGAGATGCCTAGAGAAGGTCATCCTTTTATAGGTCATCCAATTTCTCACTTTCTCACTTGGATTTGTGGATTAGTTTAGTTTTGTATCGCAAGGATGTGCCTTTTGAAACATTCCCTTATCAATATTTTGAGCATCTTTGCATCATCAACTACATGGAACATAAAAGGGGCTCCTAGTCTTCTTATCTTGTCTTGCTCCAAAGCTTTCTTCCTCTTGTGGTATGGAGGTGCAACCAAATAAAAAGGTAAATATTTTTCTAGAAAGGTCACTCTATCAAAAAGAAAATGAGATGCCTAGAAAATATCACCCATATCTAATTAAAAAATTACCAAACCCTAATTTTAAAAAAAAACTCCTATCTTCATACCCCTCACTTCATACCCCTATCTTCATAATAAATTAAGGATTTAGGGTTTGGGGTTTAGATTTTCGAGTTTAGGGTTTAGGGTTTCATTACCCCTATCTTAATGAATACTTACACAAACTACTTCTTTAATCAATTAAGGTCCCAAAACTTTATCTAATAGAATACTTACCAAACCCTAATTTTAAAAAAATACCCCCATCCTCATACACCTCACTTCATATCCTATCTTCATGCCGCTATCTTCATGCCCCTATCTTCATACCCCTCACTTCATACCCCTATCTTCATACCCATCACTTCATACAACTCACTTCATACCCCTATTTTCATACCCCTCACTTCATACCTCTCACATCATACCCCTATATTCATACACCTCACTTCATACCCCTATCTTCATAATCAATTAAGGGTTTAGGGTTTACTAATTTGGGTTTAGGGTTTAGGGTTTAATTACCCCTAAATTCATGAATACTTACAAAAACCACATCTTTAATGAATTAAGGTACTAAACCCCAATTTAATTGAATTCTTACCAAACTCTAATTTAAAAATAAATCCTATATTCATACTCCTCACTTCATACCATTATATTCGTACCCCTAACTTGATACCCTTATCTTCATACCTCTCACTTCATACCCCTATCTTCATACCTCTCAATTCATACCCTTATCTTCATACCCCTCATTTCATACCCATATTTTCATATCTCTATCTTCATAACCCTCACTTCATACCCCTTAATTAATACCCCTATCTTCATACCCCTCACTTCATACCCCTATTTTCATATCCCTATATTCAAATCCCTCATTTCATACCCCTATCTTCATAATAAATTAAGGGTTTAGTGTTTAGGATTCAGGGTCCAATTACCTCTAACTTCATGAATACTTACAAAAACCACTTCTTTAATCAATTAAGGACCTAAAAAAATATCTAATTGAATACTTATCAAACCCTATTTGTAAAACAAAAATACCCCTATCTTCATACCCTTATCTTCATACCCCTCATTTCATACCCTTATATTCATACTCCTCACTTCTTACCCCTCACTTCATACCCCTATATTGATATCCCTATCTTCATTCCCCTCACTTCATACCCCTATCTTCAGACCCCTATCTTCATACCCCTCACTTCATACCCCTATATTCATAATCAACAAAGGATTTAGGGTTTAAGGTTTGGGGTTTATGGTTTAGGATTTAGGGTTTAATTACCCCTACCTTCATGAATACTTATAAAAACCACTTATTTAATTAATTAAGTTCCCAAACCCATATCTAATTGAATATTTACCAAACCCTAATTTTTTCAAAAAAATACCCCTATCTTCGTAACCCTCACTTCATACCCCTATCTTCATACCCCTATCTTCACACCCCTCACTGCATATCCCTATCTACATAATCCTCACTTCATACCCCTATATTTATACCCCTCACTTCGTACCCCTATCTTCATACCCCTCACTTAATACTCCTATCTTCATCCCCCTCATTTCATGCCCCTATCTTCATACCACGATATTCATAATCAATTAAGGGTTTAGGTTTTAGATATTGGGGTTTAGGGTTTAACTACCTCTAACTTCATGAATACTTACAAAAACCACTTCTTTAATTAATTAAGGTCTCAAAACCCTATCTAATTGAATACTTACCAAACTCTAATTTTTCAAAAAACAATACCCCTATCTTCATACCACTCAATTGTTACCCCTAACTTCATACCCCTATCTTGATGTTATTCATACCCCTCACTTCATACTCGCTATCTTCATACCCCTCACTTCATACTCCTTACTTCATACCCCTATATTTATACCCCTCACTTCATACCCCTATATTCATAATCAATTAAGGGTTTAGGGTTTAGAGTTTGGGGTTTATGGTTTAGCATTTAGGGTTTAGGGTTTAATTACCCCTAACTTCATGAATACTTAAAAAAAATTCTCATTTAATCAATTAAGGACTCAAAAACCTATCTAATTGAATACTTACCAAACTCTAATTTAAAAAAAAAAAAACCCCTATCTTCATACCCCTTACTTCATATCCCTCCCTTGATACCCCTATCTTCATACCACTTATTTCTTACCCCTAACTTCATATCGCTATATTCATACTCCTATCTTGATATCCCTATCTTCATACCCATCACTTCATACCACTATCTTCATACCCCTCACTTCATACTCCTTACTTCAAACCCCTATCTTTATACCCCTCACTTCATACCCCTATATTCATAATTAATTAAGGTTTTAGGGTTTAGGGTTTGGGGTTTATGTTTTAGCATTTAGGGTTTAGGGTTTAATTAACCCTAACTTCATAGATACTTATAACAACCACTTCTTTAATCAATTAAGGTTCCAAATTTCTATCTAATTGAATAATTACAAAACCCTAATTTTTTTAAAAAAATACACCTATCTTCATACCCTTCACTTTATACCCCTCACTTCATACCCCTATCTTCATACCCATATCTTCATAACCCTCACTTCATACCCCTCAATTCACATCCCTATATTTATACCCCTATCTTCATGCCCCTCACTTTATAGATCTATCTTCATACCCCCTCACTTCATACCCCTATATTCATAATCAATTAAGGGTTTAGGGTTTAGTGTTTGATTACCTTAACTTCATGAATACTTACAAAAACCACTTATTTAATAAAATAAGGTTCCAAACCCCTATATAATTGAATACTTACCAAACCCTAATTTTTCAAAAAAATACCCCTATCTTCATACCTCTCACTTTATACCCCTCACTTCATACCCCTATCTTCATACCTCTATCTTCAAAACCTTATCTTCATACACCTCACTTCATACCCCTATATTCATACCCCTCATTTCATACCCCTATATTCATAATTAATTAAGGGTTTAGGGTTTACTATTTAGGGTTTAGGGTTTAATTAACCTTAACTTTATGAATACTTACAAAAATCACTTCTTTAATAAATTAAGGTCCCAAACCCCAATCTAATTGAATACTTATTGAACTCTAAGTTTTCAAAAAAAATACCCCTATCTTCATACCCATATCTTCATACCCCTATATTCATACCCCTCACTTCATACCCCTATATTCATATCCCAATCTGCATACCCTCACTTCATACGCCTATCTTCATACCCCTATATTGATGCAGGAGCATCCAGGGGGCAACAACAATCTTGCTTTAAAAAAAAAAAAAGGGGCAGAAGTTGCAGGAAGGTCAGGAAGGCCATGAAATCGTGACAAAAGTGACCAAGAGAGGAGCAAGCGGTGCCATAGGAGCAAGCGATGCGAAAGGCAGGAAGGTCATGAAATCGCGACAAAAGTGAGGCAAGCGGTGCCATAGGCTGAAGGGTCATGATATCGTGACATGTCGCGATATCACAACAAAAGTGAAGCAAGAAGTGCCAGAGGCGAAAGGGTCGTGATATCGTGACATGTCACGATATCACGACCAAAAGCGGAGCTGGCGAGGCAACAGGTGGAGGGTCGCGATATCGCAACATGTCACGATATCACGACCAAAAGCAGAGCGGGCGAGGCAACAATTAGAGGGTCACGATATCACGACATGTCGTGATATCATGACCAATATTCAGGCCGACTATGTAGCAGATGAAGGGTCGCGATATCGTGACCAATATGCAGGGTCGACGACGCAGCAGACGGAGGGTCGAGATATCGTGACAGGTGATTTTTTTTTTTTGCGCCAAAAAAAAAATGGAGTTGAAGACGAAGAGGCGGTAATTGACACGTGGTGAATACCTGGACGTCGAATGGACACGGAGAGGCGAAACGATAGTTCTAGAAGAGCAAACGAAGGGCCGCCAGCTGGAAATGGAGCGCCACCTAAGAATATTTAAAAATGGAAACAAAGGCGTGCACAAGGGGAGAGAAAAATTGCTAAAAAAATATAAGATAATCTCGTGGTATTTCCAGAGGGGAGAAGCTCGAAAAAGTCGCAATTCCTTTGTGACTTATGGATCATTGGTTGCGACTGTAATTTTTTTTGCATGTGAATAAATGGATACTCGGCTGCGACTGTAATTTTTTTTTCATGTGAATAAAGCAAAACTATTTTTTTCTCTCTCTACGAATATGGTGATGCGACTGTTATACTCGACTGCGTGAAAACAAAAAGAAATAAACAAAATAAAACTATTTTCTTTTTCTGCAATTCTGGCTCTCGTTCAAGTGGTATCAGAGCGAGTGATTCTGAGTGTGCAAACAGATGTCGAACGTGAGGCAGTTTGTACCAGGATCTGTGGAAGGATTCTAAGAAGAGAGAACGGGAGTGCCTGAGTAGTGTAATGGAGAAATCATGAGCAAGATGCCTCCTAAAAGAAATCGTGGTCATGGGAGAAATGTGGCGCAGGATGAAGATTTTAGAGCGTTGCAGAGACAAGTGCAAGCCCTGCAGGAAGAATTGCAAAAAAGTACCAAACCTAAGGGAGAAGAACAGAGTGATGATGAAGCTTGGGAAACTGAAGGTCCATTAGATGATGAAGATGCATTAGATCCTTCTGAAGCTAGGACCGTTGAAAGCTCTATCTCAGGCTAGGAAGAGACCAAAGTTTGATGTCTCTACATACTCTGGGCACCTCAACCCAGAAGAGTTGATTGACTGGATCAACGATATGGAGGAATACTTTGAGTATGAGGAGGTGGCAGATCCAGACCGGAGAAAATTTGTAAAAACAAGATTAAAATGCCATGCTAGTTTATGGTGGAAAGGAATACAACTCGAAAGAAATAAAAATGGAAAGGAGAAAATAACCAGATGGGATTGAATGGTGGAGAAGCTGAAGAGACAATTTATTCTCATAGATTATGAGTTGGACCTGTTAAGGAGAATGCAGAGTCTGAGGCAAGCAAGCAAGTCTCGTCCAAGAATACATAGAAGAATTCTACAATATCTCCATCGAATCGGCCATTCGAGGGCTAATAAGGAGAAAGTAGCCGGATACATCAATGGGTTGAGAATGAACATTCGAGAAGAGCTCGGTTTAATCAAAATAGCCACCATAGAAGATGCATACCAGTTGGCCTTGAAGGTAGAAGAGAAACTAAATAGAAGATTCGAAGGCAACCAGAGAGGAAGGGATCGTGGTGGAAGAACCGATGGAGGAAATTACTGAGACCAGAAGAAGACTGGGGAAACAAGCAAACCCCAAGAACAAAAAAAGGAGAATACCTACCACCTGCGTGATCAGAACAATGACTACCAGAGAGGAAGAGGTAGACCTAGACGTGGGTATGGAAGAGGGGTATTCCATGGAACCTGTTTCCAATGTGGAGAAGGACATCAATCATATGAATGTCCTCAACACCAAGAAAGGACGGACAAGAGACCTGAGGGTCATGCCAGAGCTGCTGTGGCAGATGAAGGTGCAGAGTTAGAACACTCTGAAGAAGTAGGAGGAGAAGTGTTGATGATGAGAACACTATTGAATGAGGAATAATAAACTTGCTACTTCATACCCCTAACTTCATACCCCTATATTCATAATAAACTAAGGATTTAGGGTTTAGGGTTGGGGGTTTATGGTTTAGGGTTTAGGGTTTAATTACCCCTAACTTCATGAATACTTATAAAAACCACTTCTTTAATTAATTATGGTCCCAAATCCCTATCTAATTAAATACTTACCAAACAATAATTTTTCAAAAAAAATACCCCTATCTTCATAACCCTCACTTCATACCCCTATCTTCTCACCCCTCACTTCATATCCCTATCTTCATAATCCTCACCTCATACCCCTATCTTTATACCCATCACCTTGTACCCCTATATTCATACCCCTCACTTCATACCCCTATCTTCATACCCCTTATTTCATGCCTCTCACTTCATACCCCGATCTTTGTAATAAAGTAAGGGTTTAGGTTTTAGGGTTTGGGTTTTAGTGTTTAACTACCTCTAACTTCATGAATACTTACAAAAACCACTTCTTTAGTCAATTAATGTCCCAAAACCCTTTCTAATTGAATACTTACCAAACCCTAATTTTTCAAAAAACAATACCCCTATCTTCATACCCCTCACTTCATACCCCTCACTTCATACCCCTATCTTCATATCCCTATCTTCATACCTCTCACTTCATACCCCTATATTCATACCCTTATCTTCATACCCCTATCTTCATATCTCTCACTTCATACCCCTTAATTCATACCTGTATATTCATACCCCTCACTTCACACCTCTATCTTCATATCCATATCTTCATACCCCTCACTTCATACCCCTATATTCATAATCAATTAAGAGTGTAGGGTTTGGGGTTTAGGGTTTAGGTTTCAATTACCCCTAACTTCATGAATACTTAAAAAACCACTTCTTTAATCAATTAAGGACCCAAACACCTATCTAATTGAATACTTACCAAACCCTAATTTAAAAAAAAAACACCCCTATATTCATACCCCTATCTTCATAATCAATTAAGGGTTTAGGGTTTAGGTTTTAGGTTTTAGGGTTTAGGGTTTAGGGTCCAATTACCTCTAACTTCATGAATACTTATAAAAACCACTTTTTTAATAAAATAAGGACCCAAAAAACTATCTAATTGAATACTTATCAAACCCTATTTAAAAGAAAAATACCCTTATCTTCATACCCCTCACTTCATACCCTTATATTCATACTCCTCACTTCTTACCCCTCACTTCATACCCCTATATTGATATCCCTATATTCATTCCCCTCACTTCATACCCCTATCTTCAGACCCATATCTTCATATCCCTCACTTCATACCCCTATATTCATAATCAACAAAGGGTTTGGGGTTTATGGTTTAGGTTTTAGGGTTTAATTACCCCTAACTTCATGAATACTTATAAAAACCACTTCTTTAATTAATTAAGGTCCTAAGCCCCTATCTAATTAAATACTTACCAAACCCTAATTTTTTCACAAAATACCCCTATCTTCATAACCCTCACTTCATACCCCTATCTTCATACCCCTATCTTCACACCCCCTCACTTCATATCCCTATATTCATAATCCTCACTTCATACCCATATTTTTCTACCCCTCACTTCGTACCCCTATCTTCATACCTCTCACTTAATACCGCTTATTTCATGCCTCTCACTTCATATCCTGATATTCATAATAAATTAAGGGTTTAGGTTTTAGAGATTAGGGTTTAGGGTTTAACTACCTCTAAATTCATGAATAATTACAAAAACCACTTCTTTAATCAATTAAGGTCCTGAAAACCTATCTAATTGAATACTTATCAAACTCTAAGTTTTCAAAAAACAATACGCCTATCTTCATACCCCTCACTTCATACCCCTATCTTCATATCATATATACATACCCCTCACTTCATACCCCTATCTTCATACCCTTATCTTCATTCCACTATCTTCATACCCCTCACTTCATACCCATCAATTCATACCTCTATCTTCATACACCTCACTTCATACCCTTATATTCATATCCCTATCTTCATACCCCTCACTTCATACCCTTATCTTCATAATCAATTAAGCGTTTAGGATTTAGGGTTCAATTACCCCTAAGTTCATGAATACTTAAAAACCCACTTCTTTAATCAATTAAGGTCCCAAACACCTATCTAATTGAATACTTACCAAACCCTAATTTTTCAAAAAAATACCCCTATATTCATAACCACTTACTTCATACCCCTCCCTTCATACCCCTATCTTAATACCACTCACTTCTTACCCCTAACTTCATATCCCTATCTTCATACCCCTATATTGATATCCCTATCTTGATACCCCTCACTCCATACCATTATCTTCATACACCTCACTTCATACTCCTTACTTCATACCCCTATATTTATACCCCTCACTTCATACCCCTATATTCATAATCAAATAAGGGTTTAGGGTTTAGGTTTTATGGTTTAGAATTTAGGGTTCAGAGTTTAATTACCCCTAACTTAATGAATACTTATAAAAACCACTTCTTTAATAAAATAAGGTTCCAAATTCCTATCTAATTGAATACTTACCAAACCCTAATTTTTTAGAAAAAATACACATATCTTCATACCCTTCACTTTATACCCCTCACTTCATACCCCTATCTTCATAACCATCACTTCATATCCCTCACTTCATACCCTCAATTCACATCCCTATATTTATACCCCTATCTTCATACCCCTCACTTCATACACCTATCTTCATACCCCTCACTTCATACCCCTATATTCAAATCAATTAAGGGTTTAGGGTTTAGGGTTTGATTACCTTAACTTCATGAATACTTAAAAAAACCACTTCTTTAATAAAATAAGGTCCCAAACCCCTATATAATTGAATACTTACCAAACCCTAATTTTAAAAAAAAATACCCCTATCTTCATACCTCTCACTTCATACCCCTCACTTCATACTCCTATCTTCATACCTCTATCTTCATAACCCTCACTTCATACCCTTATCTTCATACCCCTCACCTTATACCCCTATATTCATAATTAATTAAGGGTTTAGGGTTTACTATTTAGGGTTTAGGGTTTAGGGTTTAATTAACCTTAACTTTATGAATACTTACAAAAATCACTTCTTTAATAAATTAAGGTCCCAAACCCCAATCTAATTGAATACTTATTGAACTCTAAGTTTTAAAAAAAATACCCCTATCTTCATACCCTTCTTCATACCGGTATCTTCATGCCCCTCACTTCATAACCCTATATTCATATGCCTATCTGCATACCCTCACTTCATACCCCTATATTCATAACCCTATCTGCATACCCCTATCTTTATATCCCTCAATTAATTCCTCTATATTCATACCCCTCACTTCATACCCCTATCTTCGTATTTGTATCTTCATACACCTCACTTCATCCCCCTATATTAATAATAAATTAAGGGTTTAGGTTTTAGGGTTTTGGATTTAGGGTTTAGGGTTTAGGTTTCAATTACCCCTAACTTCATAAATACTTACAAAAACCACTTATTTAATAAATTAAGGATCCAAACACCTATCTAATTTAATACTTATCAAACCATAATTTTTCAAATAAAATACCCCTATCTTCATACCCCTCACTTCATACGACTCCCTTCATACCCCTATCTTCATACCACTCACTGCATACCCCTCACTTCATACCCATGTCTTCATACCCCTATCTTGATATCCTTATATTCATACCCTTCACTTCATACCGCTATCTTGATAACCATCACTTCATACCCCTCACTTCATATCTTTATATTTATACCCATCACTTCATACCCCTATATTCATAATCAATTAAGGGTTTAGGGCTTAGGGTATGGGGTTTATGGTTTAGGTTTTAATTACCCCTAACTTCATTAATACTTAAAAAATCACTTCTTTAATCAATTAAGGTCCCAATTCCCTATCTAATTGAATACTTACCAAATTCTAATCTTCATAACCCTCACTTCATACCCCTATCTTCAAATCCCCACCTTCACACCTCTATCTTCACACCCCTAACTTTATACCCTTATATTCATATCCCTTAATTCATATCCCTATTTTCATACACCTATCTTCATACCCCTATCTTCATAATCAATTAAAGACTTAGGTTTTAGGGTTTGGGGTTTAGGGTTTTAGGTTTAGTGTTTAGGGTTTAATTACCTCTAACTTCATGAATACATTCAAAAACACTTCTTTAATCAACTAAGGTATCAAATCCCTATCAAATCAAATACTTACCAAACCCCAATTTTTCAAAAAAAATTACCCCTATATTCATACCCCTATCTTCAAACCCCTCACTTCATACCCCTATCTTCATACCCCTATCTTCATAACCCTCACTTCATACCTCTCATTCATACCTCTCACTTCATACCCCGCACTTCATACCCCGCACTTCATACCCCTATCTTCAGACCCCTATCTTCATACCCCTATATTCATAATAAACTATGGATTTAGGGTTTAGGGTTGGGGGTTTATGGTTTAGTATTTAGGGTTTAATTACCCCTAACTTCATGAATACTTATAAAAACCACTTCTTTAATTAATTAAGGTCCCAAATCCCTATCTAATTGAATACTTACCAAACAATAATTTTTCAAAAAAAACACCCCTATCTTCTCACCTCTCACTTCATATCCCTATCTTCATAATCCTCACTTCATACCCCTATATTTATACCCCTCACTTTGTACCCCTATCTTCACACCCCTCACTTCATACCCCTTGTTTCATGCCTCTCACTTCATACCCCGATATTGATAATAAATTAAGGGTTTAGATTTTAGGGTTTGGGTTTTAGTGTTTAACTACCTCTAACTTCATGAATACTTACAAAAACCACTTCTTTAGTCAATTAATGTCCCAAAACCCTATCTAATTGAATACTTACCAAACCCTAATTTTTCAAAAAATAATACCCCTATATTCATACCCTTATCTTCATACCCCTATCTTCATACCCCTCACTTCATACCCCTCAATTCATACCTATATCTTCATACCCCTCACTTCATACCCCTATCTTCATACCCCTCACTTCATACCCCTCAATTCATACCTATATCTTCATACCCCTCACTTCATACCCCTATCTTCATATCCCTATATTCATACCCCTCACTTCATACCCCTATCTTCGTATCAATTAAGGGTTTAGGATTTAGGGTTCAATTACCCCTAACTTCATGAATACTTACAAAAACCACTTCTTTAATCAATTAAGGACCCAAACACCTATCGAATTGAATAGTTACTAAACCCTAATTTAAAAAAAAAAATACCCCTATCTTCATACCCCTTACTTCATACCCCTCCCTTCATACCCCTATCTTCATACCACTCACTTATTACCCCTAACTTCATACCTGTATCTTCATACCACTCACTTATTACCCCTATATTTATACCCCTATCTTGATATTATTTATACCCCTCACTTCATATCGCTATCTTCATAACCCTCACTTCATACTCCTTACTTCATACCCCTATATTTATACCCCTCACTTAATACCCCTATATTCATAATCAATTAAGGGTTTACAGTTTAGAGTTTGGGGTTTATGGTTTAGCATTTAGGGCTTAGGGTTTAATTACCCCTAACTTCATGAATACTTATAAAAACCACTTCTTTAATCAATTAAGGTCCCAAATTCCTATCTAATTCAATACTTACCAAACCCTAATTTAAAAAAAAATACACCTACCTTCATACCCTTCTCTTTATACCCCTCACTTCATACCCCTATCTTCATAACCCTCACTTCATATACCTCAATTCACATCCCTATATTTATACCCATATCTTCATACCCCTCACTTCATACATCTATCTTCATACCCCTAACTTCATCCCCCTATATTCATAATCAATTAAGGGTTTAGGGTTTAGGGTTTGATTACCTTAACTTCATGAATACTTACAAAAACCATTTCTTTAATAAAATAATGTCCCAAACCCCTATATAATTGAATACTTACCAAACCATAATTTAAAAAAAAAAAAACCTCTATCTTCATACTTCTCACTTCATACCTTTATCTTCATAACCCTCACTTCATACCCTTATCTTCATACCCCTCACTTAATACCCCTATCTTCATACCCCTCATTTCATACCCCTATCTTCATAATTAATTAAGGATTTAGGGTTTACTATTTGGGGTTTAGGGTTTAATTAACCTTAAATTTATGAATACTTACAAAAATCACTTCTTTAATAAATTAAGGTTCCAAACCCCAATTTAATTGAAAACTTATTGAACTCTAAGTTTTAAAAAAAAAATACCCCTATCTTCATACCCTTCTTCATACCCACATATTCATACCCTTCTTCATACCCACATATTCATACCCCTCACTTCATATCCCTATATGCATACCCTCACTTCATACCTCTATCTTCATACCTCTATATTCATACCCCTCAATTCATTCCTCTATCTTCATACCCCTCACTTCATTCCCCTATCTTCATATCTCGTATCTTCATACACCTCACTTCATACCCCTATCTTCATAATCAATTAAGGGTTTAGGTTTTAGGGTTTGGTGTTTAGAGTTTAGGGTTAAGGATTCAATTATCCCTAACTTCATAAATATATACAAAAAACACTTATTTAATCAATTAAGGACCCAAACACCTATCTAATTTAATACTTACCAAACCCTAATTTAAAAAAAAAACACCCCTATCTTCATACCCCTCACTTCATACCATTCCCTTCATACCTCTATCTTCATACCACTCACTACATACCCCTAACTTCATACCCATGTCTTCATACCCCTATCTTTATATCCTTATTTTCATACCCTTCACTTCATACTGCTATCTTGATATCCCTCACTTCATATCTTTATCTTTATACCCTCACTTCACACCCCTATATTCATAATCAATTAAGGGTTTAGGGTATGGTATTTATGGTTTAGGTTTTAAGGTTTAGGGTTTAATTATCCCTAACTTCATTAATACTTAAAAAAAACACTTTGTTAATCAATTAAGGTCCCAAATCCCTATCTAATTGAATACTTACCAAACCCTAATCTTCATAACCCTCACTTCATACCCCTATCTTCAAACCCCTACCTTCACACCCCTATCTTCACACCCCTAACTTCATACCCCTATCTTCATATCCCTCACTTCATATACCTATCTTCATACACCTATCTGCATACCCATATTTTCATAATCAATTAAAGACTTAAGTTTTAGGGTTTGGGGTTTTGGGTTTAGTGTTTAGGGTTTAATTACCTCTAACTTCATAAAAACATCCAAAAACACTTCTTTAATCAATTAAGGTCTCAAATCCCTATCAAATTAAATACTTACCAAACCCTAATTTTTCAAAAAAAATTACCCCTATCTTCATACCCCTCACTTCATACCCCTATATTCATACCCCTATCTTCATAACCCTCACTTCATACCTCTCACTTCATACCCCTATCTTCATACCCCTCACTTTATACCCCTCAATTAATACCCCTATGTTCATACCCATATCTTCATATCCATCACTTCATACCCTTATCTTGTCTTGCTCCAAAGATTTCTTCCTCTTGTGGTATGGATGTGCAACCATATAGAAAGGTAAATATTTTGCTAGAAATGTAACTCTATCAAAAGTGAATGATATGCCTAGAAAATATCACCCATATCTAGTTGAATAATTACCAAACCCTAATTTAAAAAAAAAACCTATCTTCATACCCCTCACTTCATACCCCTATCTTCATAATAAATCAAGGATTTAGGGTTTGGGGTTTAGGATTTAGAGTTTAGGTTTTAGGGTTTAATTACCCCTATCTTCATGAATACTTACAAAAATTACTTCTTTAATCAATTAAGGTCCCAAAACCTTATCTAATAGAATACTTACAAAATCCTAATTTAAAAAATAAATATCCTTACCCTCATACCCATCACTTCATACCCTATTTTCATACCCCTATCTTCATACCCCTCACTTCATAACCCTACCTTCATACCCTTCAATTCATACACATCACTTCATACCCCTATTTGCATACCCCTCACTTCATACCCATATCTTCATACTCCACACTTCATACCCCTATCTTCATAATCAATTAAGGGTTTAGGGTTTACTAGTTGAGAATTAGGTTTTAGGGTTTAATTACCCCTAACTTCATGAATACTTATAAAAACTACATCTTTAATGAATTAAGGTACTAAACCCCAATACAATTGAATACTTACCAAAATCTATTTTTTAAAAAACAAATCCTATCTTCATGCCCCTATCTTCATACTCCTCACTTTATACCCCTATCTTCATACCCCTCACTTCATACCCCTATATTCATACCCTTATATTCATACCCATCACTTCATACCCCTATATTCATACCTCTAAATTCATACCCCTATATGCATACCCCTCATTTCATACCCATATATTCATACCCATATCTTCATACCCATCACTTCATACCCTTCAATTTATACCCCGATCTTCATACCCCTCACTTCATTCCCCTATTTTCATAATTATTTAAGGGTTTAAGGTTTAGGGTTAGGGTTTTAGGGTTTATGTTTTATGGTCCATTTACCCCTAACTTCATGAATACTTACAAAAACCGCTTCTTTAATCAATTAAGGACCCAAAAAACTATCTAATTGAACACTTATCAAACACTAATTTTAAAAAATAAATACCTATATCTTCATACCCTTATCTTCATACCCCTCATTTCATACCCTTATATTCATACTCCTCACTTCATACCCCTCACTACATACCCCTATATTGATATCTCTATCTTCATTCCCCTCACTTCATACTCCTTACTTCATACCCCTATCTTTATACCCCTCACTTCATACCCCTATATTCATAATCAATTAAGGTTTTAGGGTTTATGGTTTAGCATTTAGGGTTTAATTACCCCTAACTTCTTGAATACTTATAAAAACCACTTCTTTAATCAATTAAGGTCCCAAATTTCTATCTAAATTAATACTTACCAAAACCTATTTTTTCAAAAAAAATACACCTATCTTCATACCCTTCACTTTATACCCCTCACTTCATACCCCTATCTACATAACCCTCACTTCATATCCCTCCCTTCATACCCCTAAATTCACATCCTTATATTTATACCCCTATCTTCATACCCCTCACTTCATACACCTATCTTCATAACCCTCACTTCATACCCATATCTTCATAATCAATTAAAGGTTTAGGTTTTAGGTTTTGATTACCTTAACTTCATGAATACTTATAAAAACCACTTATTTAATATAACAAGGTCCCAAACCCCTATATAATTGAATACTTACCAACCCATAATTTTTCAAAAAAAAAACCCTTATCTTCATACCTCTCACTTCATACCCTTCACTTCATACCCCTATCTTCATACCTCTATCTTCATAACCCTCACTTCATACCCTTATCTTCAAACCCCTCACTTCATATACCTATCTTCATACCCCTCATTTCATACACATATCATCATAATTAATTAAGGTTTTAGGGTTTACTATTTAGGATTTAGGGTTTAATTAACCTTAACTTTATGAATACTTACAAAAATTACTTCTTTAATAAATTAAGGTCCCATATCGCAATCTAAATTAAAAAAAATCTTCATACCCTTCTTCATACATGTATCTTCATACCCCTCACTTCATACCCCTATATCCATATCCCTCACTTCATACCCCTATATTCATATCCCCATCTGCATACCCTCACTTCATATCCCTATCTTCATACCCCTCAATTCATTCCTCTATCTTCATGCCCCTCACTTCATACCCTTATTTTCATATATGTATCTTCATACACCTCACTTCATACCCCTATATTCATAATCAATTAAGGGTTTAGGTTTTAGGGTTTGGATTTTAGGGTTTAGGATTTAGGTCTCAAATCCCTATCAAATTAAATACATACCAAACCCTAATTTTTCAAAAATAATTACCCCTATCTTCATATCCCTATATTCATTCCCCTCACTTCATACCCCTATCTGCATAACCCTCACTTCATACCTCTCACTTCATACCCTGCACTTCATACCCCTCACTATATACCCCTCAATTCATACCCCTATGTTCATACCTATATCTTCATATCCCTCACTTCATACCCCTATTTTGTCTTCCTCAAAAGCTTTCTTCCTCTTGTGGTATGGAGTTGCAACCAGATAGAAAGGCAAATAATTTTCTAGAAAGGTCACTCTATCAAAAATCAAATGATATGCTTAGAATAGATCTCCCATATCTAATTGAATAATTACCAAACCCTAATTTTTCAAAAAAAAAACCCTATCTTCATAATAAATTAAGGATTTAGGGTTTGGGGTTTAGGATTCAGAGTTTAGGGTTTAATTACCCCTATCTTCATGAATACTTACAAAAATTACTTCTTTAATCAATTAAGGTCCCAAAACCTTATCTAATAGAATACTTACCAAACCCCAATTTAAGAAATAGATACCCCTATCCTCATACCCCTCACTTCATACCCCTAACTTCATACCCTATATTCATACAACTATCTTCATACCCCTCACTTTATACCCCTATCTTCATACCTTTCACTTCATACACATCACTTCATACCCCTATTTTCATACCCCTCACTTCATACCCCTCATTTCATACTCCTATATTTATACCCCTATCTTCATACCCCTCACTTCATACCCATATCTTCATACCCCTCAATGCATACCCTTATATTCATAATAAATTAAGGGTTTAGGGTTTAATAGTTGGGGTTTAGGGTTTAACTACCCCTAAATTCATGAATACTTACAAAAACTACATCTTTAATAAATTAAGGTACTAAACCCCAATCTAATTGAATACTTATCAAACTCTAATTTTTAAAAAACAAATATTTTCTTCATACCCCTATCTTTATACTCCTCATCTCATACCCCTATATTCATACCCTTATCTTCATACTCCTCACTTCATACCCCTATCTTAATACTCCTAACTTCATACCCCTATATGCATACCCCTCATTTCATACCCATATATTCATACCCCTATTTTCATAATCAATTAAGGGTTTAGTGTTTACGGTTTAGGTTTTAGGGTTTATGATTTAGCATCCAATTACCCCTAACTTCATGAATACTTACAAAGACCACTTCTTTAATCAATCAAGGACCCAAAAAACTATCTAATTGAATACTTACCAAACACTAATTTAAAAAAAATTATCCCTATCTTCATACCCTTATCTTCATACCCCTCATTTCATACCCTTATATTCATACTCCTCAATTCATACCCCTAACTTCATACCCCTATATTCATATCCCTATCTTCATTCCCCTCACTTCATACCCCTATCTTCAGACCCCTATATTCATACCCATCACTTCATATCTGTATATTTATAATAAATTAAGGATTTAGGGTTTGGGGTTTATGGTTTATGGTTTATGGTTTAGGGTTTAATTACTCCTTATAAAAACCACTTTAATTAATTAAGGTCACAAACCCCTATCTAATTGAATACTTATCAAACCCTAATTTAAAAAAAATACCCCTATCTTCATGACCCTCACTTCATACCCATATCTTCATACCCCTATCTTCACATCCCTATATTCATAATCCTCACTCCATACCCCTATCTTCATACCCCTCACTTCATACCCCTATCTTCATACCCCTCATTTCATACCTCTCCCTCACTTCATACCCATATCTTCATACCCCTATCTTCACATCCCTATCTTCATAATCCTCACTTCATACCCCTATCTTCATACTCCTCACTTCATACCCCTCACTTCACACCCCTATCTTCATACCCATCATTTCATACCTCTCACTTCATACCCCGATATTCATAATAAATTAAGGGTTTAGGTTTTAGGGTTTGAGGTTTAGGGTTTAGGGTTTAACTACCTCTAACTTCATGAATACTTACAAAAACCACTTATTTAATCAATTAAGGTCCCAAACCCCTATCTAATTGAATACTTACCAAACCCTAATTTTTAAAAAATAAAATACCCCTATCTTCATACCCCTCACTTCATACCCCTATCTTCATATCCCCATATTCGTAAACCCTCACTTCATACCCCTCTCTTTATACCCCTCAATTCATATATTTATCTTCATACTCCTCACTTCATACCACTATATTTATGCCCCTCACTTCATACCTCTATCATCATAATCAATTAAGGATTTAGGGTTTAGGGTATAATTACCCCTAACTTCATGAATAATTATAAAAACCACATTTTTTATCAATTAAGGTCTCAAATCCTTGTCTAATTGAATACTTACCAAACTCTAATTTTTCAAAAAAAATATCCTTATTATCTTACCCCTCACATCATATCCCTATATTCATACCCCTCACTTCATACCCCTATCTTCATACCCCTTACTCCATACCCCTCACTTCATACCCCTCACTTCATACCCTTCACTTCATACCCCTATCTTCATAATCAGTTAAGGGTTTAGGGTTTAGTGTTTAATTACCCCTAACTTCATTAATACTTAAAAAAAAATACTTCTTTAGTCAATTAAGGTCACAAACCCCTATCTAATTGAATACATATCAAACCCTAATATTAAAAAATACCCCTATTATCTTACCTCTCACTTCATATCCCTATCTATCTTAATACCCCTATATTCATACCCCTCACTTCATACCCCTATATTAAAACCCCTATCTTCATACCCCTTACTTCATACCCCTTACTTCAGACCCCTATCTTCATACCCCTATCTTCATATCCCTATCTTCATACCTCTCACTTCATACCCCTATTTTCATACCCATAACTTCATATCCCTCACTTAATACCCCTATATTCACAATCAATTAAGGGTTTATGATTTAGGATTTAGGATTTGGTGTTTATGGTTTAGGGTTTAGGGTTTAATTACGCCTAACTTAATCAAATAAAAACCACTTCTTTAATCAATTAAGGTCTCAAACCCTTATCTAATTGAATACTTACCAAACCCTAATTTTTAAAAAACAAATACCCCTATCTTCATACCCCTATATTTGTACCCCTCACTTCATACCCATATCTTCACACCCCTATCTTCATACCCCTCACTTCATAACCCTATATTCGTAATCAATTAATGGTTTAGGGTTTAGGGTTTGGGGTTTATTGTTTAGGGTTTAGTATTTAGTTTTTAGGGTTTAATTACCCCCATAGTCATGAATACTTATAAAAACTACTTCTTTAATCAATTAAGGTCTCAACCCCTTATCTAATTGAATACTTACCAAACCCTAATATTTTAAAAAAATATTAACAAGTATCTCTATAATCACTTCATACTCCTATATTCATACCCCTCACTTCATACCCCTATATCTATAATCAATTAAGTATTTAGGTTTTATTTGAAAATTAGGGTTTAGGGTTTAGGTTTTAATTACCCCTAACATCATGAATACTTACAAAGACGACTTCTTTAACAAATTTGGGTCCCAAAACTTTATCTAATTGAATATTTTTCAAACCCTAATTTTTCAAATAAAATACGCCTATCTTCATACCCCTCACTTTATATGCCTATCTTCATACCCCTATCTTCATACCCCTCACTTCATACCCCTATCTTCATATGCCTATCTTCATACCCATCACTTCATACCCCTCATTCATACCCCTATTTTCATACCCTTATCTTCATAACCCTCTCTTCATACCCCTATCTTCATACCCCTCTCACATCATACCCCTATATTCATACCCCTATCTTAATACCCCTTACTTCATACCCCTATATTCATAATTAATTAAGGGTTTAGTGTTTGGGATTTAGGGTTAGGGTTTAGGGTGTAGGGTTTTAGGTTTAATTACCCCTAACTTCATGAATACTTACAAAAATCATTTCTTTAATCAATTAAGGTCTTAAAACCTTATCTAATTGAATACTTACCAAACTCTAATTTTTCAAAAACAAAAAATATGCCTATCTTCATACCCCTCACTTCATACCCTTATCTTCATACCCCTATATTTATACCCCTTACTTCATACCCCTCTCTTCATACCCCTCACTTCATACCCCTATATTCATACCTCTATCTTCATACCCCTCACTTCATACCCCTCACTTCATATCCCTATCTTTATAATCAATAAAGGGTTTAGGGTTTGGGATTTTGGGTTTAGGATTTAGGATTTAGGGTGTATGTTTTAGGGTTTAATTATCCCTATATTCATGAATACCTACAAAAAACACTTATTTAATCAATTAATTTACCAAACCCTTATCTAATTGAATACTTATCAAACCCTAATTTTTCAAAAAAATATCTCTATCTTCATACCATATCTTCATACCCCTATATTCATACCCATCACTTCATACACCTCACTTCATACCCCTATATTCATACCCTTCATACCCCTATATTCATACCCCTATCGTCAAGGCCCACTTATTTTTGTGAAATTGAAAATTTCTTTAAGGTCCACTTATTTTTGTGAAATTGAAAATTTCTTTAAGGCCCACTTATTCTTGAAATATACAAGGATATTGGGTTGTGTTATTTTTTTTTATCCCTCTTCCTAGAACAATGTTTTCCTTCTAGTTGTTCTTCCATTTGCCTTAATTTTGGTGTTTTACTAATGCTTCTATATTGTACATTTAGGTCTTTACCTTGGATAATTAGTATGCCTATCAACATAAATACCCAAAAGTTATCTCTACTTTAGCGCTATGATTGGGTTGACCAATTCTTGGGAACAAGGGTAAAAAATATTCTATTTAAGCTTGGCCATCACTCACATAGATCACATGTTCCTATCAGTGTTGGTGGTCCTTTACATAGTCGTCCCATGCTCCTCCTTCCTCCACTGTTCTTGAATTTTATAAAAAGTTGCAAAGCTAATAATTTATGGATAAAAGATCGGTTTTCACACCCACTCACTAGGATGATGAATTGGTGACCATTTTTAAACAAGGTACCTTATCAAAGATATGAGACTCAATGTTAGCTAAGAGGTCCCTTTGACGATTCTGAGCTTCACTAACATTGAAAATATTATGAGTCACTTTCTCACTTGGATTGATGGATTAGCTTATTTCTGCATTGCAAGGATGTACCTTTTGAAACCTTCCCTTATTGATATTTTGAGCATCTTTACATCATCGACTGCATGGAACATAAAAGGGGTTCCTAGTCTTCTTATCTTGTCTTTCTCCAAAGCTTTCTTGCTCTTGTGGTATGGAGGTGCAACCAGATAGGAAGGTAAATATTCTACTAAAAAGGTCACTCTATCAAACAACGAATGAGATGCCTAGAGAAGGTCATCCTTTTATAGGTCATCCAATTTCTCACTTTCTCACTTGGATTGGTGGATTAGTTTAGTTTTGTATCGCAAGGATGTGCCTTTTGAAACATTCCCTTATCGATATTTTGAGCATCTTTGCATCATCAACTACATGGAACATAAAAGGGGCTCCTAGTCTTCTTATCTTGTCTTGCTCCAAAGCTTTCTTCCTATTGTGGTATGGAGGTGCAACCAAATAAAAAGGTAAATATTTTTCTAGAAAGGTCACTCTATCAAAAAGCAAATGAGATGCCTAGAAAATATCACCCATATCTAATTAAAAAATTACCAAACCCTAATTTAAAAAAAAAAAACTCCTATCTTCATACCCCTCACTTCATACCCCTATCTTCATAATAAATTAAGGATTTAGGGTTTGGGGTTTAGAATTTCGAGTTTAGGGTTTAGGGTTTCATTACCCCTATCTTAATGAATACTTACACAAACTACTTCTTTAATCAATTAAGGTCCCAAAACTTTATCTAATAGAATACTTACCAAACCCTAATTTTAAAAAAATACCCCCATCCTCATACACCTCACTTCATACCCTATCTTCATGCCCCTATCTTCATGCCCCTATCTTCATACCCCTCACTTCATACCCCTATCTTCATACCCCTCACTTCATACAACTCACTTCATACCCCTATTTTCATACCCCTCACTTCATACCTCTCACATCATACCCCTATATTCATACACCTCACTTCATACCCCTATCTTCATAATCAATTAAGGGTTTAGGGTTTACTAATTTGGGTTTAGGGTTTAATTACCCCTAAATTCATGAATACTTACAAAAACCACATCTTTAATGAATTAAGGTACTAAACCCCAATTTAATTGAATTCTTACCAAACTCTAATTTAAAAACAAATCCTATATTCATACTCCTCACTTCATACCATTATATTCATACCCCTAACTTGATACCCCTATCTTCATACCTCTCACTTCATACCCCTATCTTCATACCTCTCAATTCATACCCTTATCTTCATACCCCTCATTTCATACCCATATTTTCATATCTCTATCTTCATAACCCTCACTTCATACCCCTTAATTAATACCCCTATCTTCATACCCCTCACTTCATACCCCTATTTTCATATCCCTATATTCAAATCCCTCATTTCATATCCCTATCTTCATAATAAATTAAGGGTTTAGTGTTTAGGATTCAGGGTCCAATTACCTCTAACTTCATGAATACTTACAAAAACCACTTCTTTAATCAATTAAGGACCCAAAAAAATATCTAATTGAATACTTATCAAACCCTATTTGTAAAACAAAAATACCCCTATCTTCATACCCTTATCTTCATACCCCTCATTTCATACCCTTATATTCATAATCCTCACTTCTTACCCCTCACTTCATACCCCTATATTGATATCCCTATATTTATTCCCCTCACTTCATACCCCTATCTTCAGACCCCTATCTTCATACCCCTCACTTCATACCCCTATATTCATAATCAAAAAAGGATTTAGGGTTTAAGGTTTGGGGTTTATGGTTTAGGATTTAGGGTTTAATTACCCCTACCTTCATGAATACTTATAAAAACCACTTATTTAATTAATTAAGTTCCCAAACCCATATCTAATTGAATACTTACCAAACCCTAAGTTTTTCAAAAAAATACCCCTATCTTCATAACCCTCACTTCATACCCCTATCTTCATACCCCTATCTTCACACCCCTCACTACATATCCCTATCTACATAATCCTCACTTCATACCCCTATATTTCTACCCCTCACTTCGTACCCCTATCTTCATACCCCTCACTTAATACTCCTATCTTCATCCCCCTCATTTCATGCCCCTCTCTTCATACCACGATATTCATAATCAATTAAGGGTTTAGGTTTTAGATATTGGGGTTTAGGGTTTAACTACCTCTAACTTCATGAATACTTACAAAAACCACTTCTTTAATTAATTAAGGTCTCAAAACCCTATCTAATTGAATACTTACCAAACTCTAATTTTTCAAAAAACAATACCCCTATCTTCATACCACTCAATTGTTACCCCTAACTTCATACCCCTATCTTGATGTTATTCATACCCCTCACTTCATACTGCTATCTTCATACCCCTCACTTCATACTCCTTACTTCATACCCCTATATTTATACCCCTCACTTCATACCCCTATATTCATAATAAATTAAGGGTTTAGGGTTTAGAGTTTGAGGTTTATGGTTTAGCATTTAGGGTTTAATTACCCCTAACTTCATGAATACTTAAAAAAACTTCTCATTTAATCAATTAAGGACTCAAAAACCTATCTAATTGAATACTTACCAAACTCTAATTTTTCAAAAAAAAAACCCCTATCTTCATACCCCTTACTTCATATCCCTCCCTTGATACCCCTATCTTCATACCACTTATTTCTTACCCCTAACTTCATACCGCTATATTCATACCCCTATCTTGATATCCCTATCTTCATACCCCTCACTTCATACCACTATCTTCATACCCCTCACTTCATACTCCTTACTTCAAACCCCTATCTTTATACCCCTCACTTCATACCTCTATATTCATAATTAATTAATGTTTTAGGGTTTAGGGTTTGGGGTTTATGTTTTAGCATTTAGGGTTTAGGGTTTAATTAACCCTAACTTCATAGATACTTATAACAACCACTTCTTTAATCAATTAAGGTTCCAAATTTCTATCTAATTGAATACTTACAAAACCCTAATTTTTTTAAAAAAATACACCTATATTCATACCCTTCACTTTATACCCCTCACTTCATACCCCTATCTTCATACCCCTATCTTCATAACCCTCACTTCATACCCCTCAATTCACATCCCTATATTTATACCCCTATCTTCATGCCCCTCACTTTATAGATCTATCTTCATACCCCTCACTTCATACCCCTATATTCATAATCAATTAAGGGTTTAGGGTTTAGTGTTTGATTACCTTAACTTCATGAATACTTACAAAAACCACTTATTTAATAAAATAAGGTTCCAAACCCCTATATAATTGAATACTTACCAAACCCTAATTTTTCAAAAAAATACCCCTATCTTCATACCTCTCACTTTATACCCCTCACTTCATACCCCTATCTTCATACCTCTATCTTCAAAACCTTATCTTCATACACCTCACTTCATACCCCTATATTCATACCCCTCATTTCATACCCCTATATTCATAATTAATTAAGGGTTTAGGGTTTAATTAACCTTAACTTTATGAATACTTACAAAAATCACTTCTTTAATAAATTAAGGTCCCAAACCCAAATCTAATTGAATACTTATTGAACTCTAAGTTTTCAAAAAAAATACCCCTATCTTCATACCCGTATCTTCATACCCCTATATTCATACCCCTCACTTCATACCCCTATATTCATATCCCTATCTGCATACCCTCACTTCATACCCCTATCTTCATACCCCTATATTGATGCAGGAGCATCCGGGGGGCAACAACAATCTTGCTTTAAAAAAAAAAAAAGGGGCAGAAGTTGTAGGAAGATCAGGAAGGTCATGAAATCGCGACAAAAGTGACCAAGAGAGGAGCAAGCGGTGCCATAGGAGCAAGCGATGCGAAAGGCAGGAAGGTCATGAAATCGCGACAAAAGTGAGGCAAGCGGTGCCATAGGCTGAAGGGTCATGATATCGTGACATGTCGCGATATCACAACAAAAGTGAAGCAAGCAGTGCCAGAGGCGAAAGGGTCGTGATATCGTGACATGTCGCGATATCACGACCAAAAGCGGAGCTGGCGAGGCAACAGGTGGAGGGTCACGATATCGCAACATGTCACGATATCACGACCAAAAGCAAAGCGGGCGAGGCAACAATTAGAGGGTCACGATATCGTGACATGTCGTGATATCATGACCAATATTCAGGCCGACTATGTAGCAGATGAAGGGTCGCGATATCGCGACCAATATGCAGGGCCGACGACGCAGCGGACGGAGGGTCGCGATATCGCGACAGGTGATTTTTTTTTTGCCAAAAAAAAAAATATGGAGTCGAAGACGAAGAGGCGGTAATTGACACGTGGTGAATACCTGGACGTCGAAGGGACACGGAGAGGCGAAATGACAGTTCTGGAAGAGCAAACGAAGGGCCGCCAGCTGGAAATGGAGCGCCACCTAGGAATCTTTAAAAAGGGAAACAAAGGCATGCACAAGGATAGAGAAAAATTGCTAAAAAAAATATAAGATAACCTCGTGGTATTTCCAGAGGGGAGAAGCTCGAAAAAGTCGCAATTCCTTTGCGACTTATGGATCATCGGCTGCGACTATAATTTTTTTGTATGTGAATAAATGGATACTCGGCTGTGACTGTAATTTTTTTTTTCATGTGAATAAAGCAAAACTGTTCTTTTTTTTTCTCTCTGCGAACATGGTGATGCGACTGTAATACTCGGCTGCATGAAAACAAACAGAAATAAACAAAATAAAACTATTTTCTTTTTCTGCAATTCTGGCTCTCGATCAAGTGGTATCAGAGCGAGTGATTCTGAGTGTGCAAACAGACATCGAACGTGAGGCAGTTTGTACCAGGATCTGTGGAAGGATTCTAAGAAGAGAGAACGGGAGTGCCTGAGTAGTGTAATGGAGAAATCATGAGCAGGATGCCTCCTAAAAGAAATCGTGGTCATGGGAGAAATGTGGCGTAGGATGAAGATTTTAGAGCATTGCAGAGACAAGTGCAAGCCCTACAGGAAGAATTGCAAAAAAGGACCGAACCTAAGGGAGAAGAACAGAGTGACGATGAAGCTTGGGAAACTGAGGGTCCATCAGATGATGAAGATGCATTGGATCCTTCTGAAGCTAGACTGTTGAAAGCTCTATCTCAGGCCAGGAAGAGACCAAAGTTTGATGTCTCTACATACTCTGGGCACCTCAACCCAGAAGAGTTGATTGACTGGATCAACGATATGGAGGAATACTTTGAGTATGAGGAGGTGGCAGATCCAGACCGGATAAAATTTGCAAAAACAAGATTAAAAGGCCATGCTAGTTTATGGTGGAAAGGAATACAACTCGAAAGAAATAAAAATGGAAAGGAGAAAATAACCAGATGGGATCGAATGGTGGAGAAGCTGAAGAGACAATTTATTCCCGTAGATTACGAGTTGGACTCGTTGAGGAGAATGCGTAGTCTGAGGCAAGCAGGCAAGTCTGTCCAAGAATACATAGAAGAATTCTACAAGATCTCCATCAGAACTGGCCATTCAGGGGCTAATAAGGAGAAAGTAGCCAGATACATCAATGGGTTGAGAATGAACATTCAGGAAGAGCTCAGTTTAATCAAAATAGCCACCATAGAAGATGCATACCAGTTGGCCTTGAAGGTAGAAGAGAAACTAAATAGAAGATTCGAAGGCAACCAGAGAGGAAGGGATCATGGTGGAAGAACCGATGGAGGAAATTATCGAGACCAGAAGAAGACTGGGGAAACAAGCAAACCCCAGGAACAAAAAAAGGAGAATACCTACCACCCGCGTGATCAAAACAATGACTACCGAGAGAGGAAGAGGTAGACCTGGACGTGGGTATGGAAGAGGGGTATTCCATGGAACCTATTTCCAATGTGGAGAAGAAGGACACCGGTCATACGAATGTCCTCAACACCAAGAAAGGACGGACAAGAGACCTGAGGGTCATGCCAGAGCTGCTGTGGCAGATGAAGGTGCAGAGTCAAAACACTCTGAAGAAGTAGAAGGAGGAGAAGTGTTGATGATGAGAAGAACACTGTTGAATGAGGAAAAAGAACCAGAATAGAGGAAGAGCCTGTTTCGCATGAGGTGCAAATGTTGAGGGAAGGTCTGTAATGTTATCATTGATAATGGTAGCACAGACAACCTGGTTTCAGAAGAGATGGTTAATAAATTGAATTTGGGGAAGAGGAAGCACCCACATCCATATCGGATTGCATGGTTGCAGAAAGACCATAGAGCACTTGTCAGTGAACAATGCTTGGTCAAATTTCACATTGGGAATTATCAAGATGAGGTCCTATGTGATGTATTGCCGATGGATGCTTGCCATTTGTTGTTGGGAAGACCATGGCAATTTTACAGACGTGCAATGCACGATGGGCATGCAAATACGTACTCTCTAACGAAGGATGGAGTACGTCACAAATTGAAGCCATTGAAGGAAGTGGATGAGAAAGTGTGTAGTAGTGCCAAAATCTTCCTGGTGGAAGGAAGACAGTTTTTGGATGGTCTGAAGAGGGATTCAATGTGTTATGCATTAATCCCTACTGTTAAGAATGAACAGTACATAGATGTTCCAACAGAGGCCGAACACTTGTTAGAAGAATTTCCAGACATCATATCAGATAATGTGCCTGAGGGTTTACCGCCAATGAGGAAGATCAGTCACCATATTGATTTGGTGCCTGGATCTAGTTTACCCAACAAGGCAGCCCACAGAATGACTCCTGTGGAAAGTGAGGAGCTGAGCAGGCAAGTCCATGAGTTGTTGAAAAAGGGACTGATTCAAGAAAGCTTGAGTCCATGTGCGGTACCTGCAGTACTAGCACCAAAGAAGGATGGGGAGTGGAGGATGTGTACGGACTCACGAGCTATAAACAAGATCACCATAAAATATAGATTTCCATTACCTAGGATGGATGATATTATGGACTGTTTGAGTGGAGCCAAGTACTTCACCAAGATTGACCTGAAGAGTGGCTACCATCAAATTCGGATCAGAGAAGGAGATGAGTGGAAAACTACTTTCAAAACCAGAGAAGGTTTGTATGAGTGGTTGGTCATGCCATTTGGGCTAACCAATGCACCAAGCACATTCATGCGGTTGATGAATGAAGTGCTGAAGGAGTGCTTAGGCAAGTTTGTGATTGTCTATTTGGATGACATTTTGATATTCAATGAGAACCCTGGAAGAGCACCGATGCATATCAGAGGGTTTTTGAGAAGTCGAGGGAAGAACAGTTGTTGATCAACTTGAAGAAGTGCAATTTTGTGAAGAAGGAGTTGGTATACCTGGGATTTTTCATCTCAGTTGAAGGTCTAAAAATGGATCCAAAAAAGGTGAGGGCTATCATTGAATGGCCTACTCCAAGAAGCACTTTTGAAGTGAGATCATTTCATGGTTTAGCCAGTTTTTATAGGAAATTCATCAGAAATTTTAGCAGTATTTGTGCACCCCTTACAGAAACAATGAGAGGGGATAGGAAAGATTTTAAGTGGACCTTGGGAGCTGACAAAAGCTTTGATATGTTGAAGAAGAAGGTCACTAAGCAACCTATTTTAGCACTTCCAGATTTTAATAAGGTATTTCAAGTAGACTGTGATGCCAGTGGTAGTGCCATTGGAGCTGTGTTGAGTCAAGAAGGTAAGCCTGTGGCTTACTTCAGTGAGAAACTCAATGATGCCAGGAAAAAGTATTCAGTGTATGATCAAGAATTCTATGCCATAGTTCAGTCCTTGAAGAAGTGGAGACATTATTTGCTGCCAAAAGAGTTTGTGTTATATATTGATCATCAGGCCTTACAGTATATAAACAACCAGGGAAAATTGAACCAGAGGCACTTGAAGTGGGTTGAGTTTCTCCAAAGCTATACCTTTGTGTTAAAGCACGAAGCGGAAAATCAAACAGAGTTGCATATGCCTTAAGTAGAAGGCAGAATTTGCTAATTGAAATGACAGTGGAAGTGGTAGGATTCGAAGAACTGAAGTGCCTGTACCCTAAAGATCCTAATTTTGCAGAAGCCTGGACGACTTGTTTGGCACCTATTACTGTGGACAGGATAAAATGGTTGGATTTTCTAATCCAAGATGGAATGTTGTTCAGAGGAAGTAAATTATGCATTCCAAGGAGTTCCATGCGAGAAAACTTAGTCAAAGAGAAACACAGCGGAGGACTGGCTAGACATTTTGGCCGG
Organism: Wollemia nobilis; assembly: GCA_028583015.1. NCBI lineage: Eukaryota > Viridiplantae > Streptophyta > Pinopsida > Araucariales > Araucariaceae > Wollemia > Wollemia nobilis. The sequence goes on along the minus strand of JAQPPZ010004576.1, from coordinate 39,306 downwards.
GATAAGACCATTGCCTTGGTGAGTGAGAACTATTACTGGCCGCAACTACAGCAAGATGTGAACAAGTTTGTGCAAAGTTGCAGAATATGCCAGATGGCAAAGGGAGTGAGGCAGAACACAGGATTATATCAGCCGTTACCTATACCTGAGAGGCCATGGGAGGACATCAACATGGATTTCATTCTTGGGTTGCCAAGAACACAAAGGGGAAATGACTCCGTATTTGTGGTGGTTGACAGATTCTCCAAGATGGCACATTTTATTCCCTTCCAAAAAACAAGTGATGCGGTTCACATTGCAGGGTTATTTTTCAAGGAAGTGGTACGACTTCACGGTCTACCAAAAAGCATAGTTTCTAACAGAGATACAAAGTTTGTTGGGTATTTTTGGAGAACATTGTGGAAGAAGTTGAAGATAGATCTGAAGTTCAGTTCTGCATACCACCCACAAACTAATGGATAGACAAAGGTGGTAAATAGAAGTCTGGGTAATTTATTAAGATGCTTGATAGCAGATAAACCCAAGGGATGGGATTTGGTTTTGCCGCAGGTGGAATTTGCATACAACAATTCTATCAACAGGAGTACAAACAAATCTCCATTCCAAGTCATATATGGAAATAGCCCAAGAAATGTTTCTGAACTGAGAAAATTAGATAAAGGAGAAAAGTGCAGTGCTGAGGCTGAGGAATTTGCGAAACAGATGAAAAACCTGCATGAAGAAGTAAAGAAACAAATTACAAAAATGAATACTCAGTACAAGACAAGAGCAGACCAAAAGAGGCGGTTCAAAGAGTTTGAAGTGGGAGATGAAGTCATGGTCCATCTTAGAAAAGAAAGGTTTCCAGCCAAAACTTATAACAAATTGAAGATGAAGAAATTTGGGCCATGCAGAATACTGGAAAAACGGGAGTCAAGCAATGCATATAAAGTGGAATTGCCAAGTGGGCTTGACATTTCACCTATTTTTAACATATCAGATTTAGTGAAATACCATGAAGGGGATAGTAGTGAGGCACCATGTGCAGAATTGTGGAGTATTCCAGCATCTACTCCAACCACAGATGAGATTGAGGAAATACTGGACACTCGAGAAGGCAGAAGTACCAGAAATAGACAGTATTTTGAATATTTAGTCAAGTGGAAGGGCAGACCGGTAGAAGATGCAACTTGGTTGTCTAAAACGGAGGTTGACCACCTGGGTCTCCCTCTAACAGTTCAGAAGTGAGGATCACTTCTCAATCTACCCCAAATGTCTGATGCAGGAGCATCCAGGGGGCAGCAGCAATCTTGCTTTAAAAAAAAAAAAAGGGGCAAAATTTGCAAGGTTGCAAAATCGTGACATGTCGCGATATCACGACCAAGAGAGGAGCAAGCAATGCGAAAGGCAGGAAGGTCACAAAATCGCGACAAAAGCGAAGCGAGCGGTGCCATAGGATGAAGGGTCACGATATCACGACATGTCGTGATATCGCAACAAAAGCGGAGCAAGCAGTGCCAGAGGCGGAAGGGTCGCGATATCGCGACCAAAAGCGGAGCTGGCAAGGCAACAGGCGGAGGGTCGCGATATCGTGACATGTCACGATATCACGACCAAAAGCGAAGCTGGTGAGGCAACATTCGAAGGGTCACGATATCGCGACATGTCACGATATCGCGACCAATATGCAAGCCAACGACGCAGCAGACGGAGGGTCGCGATATCGCGACATGTCGCGATATCGTGACCAATATGCAGGGCCGACGATGCAGCAGACGAAGGGTCGTGATATCGTGACAGGTGATTTTTTTTTTTTGCGCCAAAAAAAAAATGGGTCTAGACGAGGGGGTTGACTGGGGACGGCGAGGGAGAGAGGAAAAAAAAATGTCGCGATATCGCGATAGGTGATTTTTTTTTTCGCGCCAAAAAAAAAAATGGAGTCCAAGACGAAGAGGCGGTAATTGACACGTGGCGAATACCTGGACGTCGAAGGGACACAGAGAGGCAAAATGACAGTTCTGGAAGAGCAAACGAAGGGCCGCCAGCTGGAAATGGAGCGCCACCTAGGAATCTTTAAAAAGGGAAACAAAGGCATGCACAAGGATAGAGAAAAATTGCTAAAAAAATATAAGATAACCTCGTGGTATTTCCAGAGGGGAGAAGCTCGAAAAAGTCGCAATTCCTTTGCGACTTATGGATCATTGGCTGTGACTGTAATTTTTTTTGCATGTGAATAAATGGATACTCGGCTGCGACTGTAATTTTTTTTTTCATGTGAATAAAGCAAAACTATTTTTTTTTCTCTGCGAATATGGTGATGCGACTATAATACTTGGCTACGTGAAAACAAAAAGAAATAAACAAAATAAAACTATTTTCTTTTTCTGCAATTCTGGCTCTCGATAAGTCTGTGGGTTTAGTGTTTAGGGTTTAATTTATTGGGTTTAGTGTTTAGGGTTTAATTACCTCTCACTTCATGAATACATCCAAAAATACTTATTTAATCAATTAAGGTCCCAAACCCCTATCTAATTGAATACTTACCAAACCCTAATTTTTCAAAAAAAATTATCCCTATCTTCATACCCCTCACTTCATACCCCTATATTCATACCCCTCACTTCATACCTCTCACTTCATACCCCTCACTTCATACCCCTATCTTCATACCTCTATCTTCATACACCTCACTTCATACCCCTATCTTCATAATCAATTAAGGATTTAGGGTTTAGGGTTGGTTTATGGTTTAGGGTTTAGGGTTTAATTATCCCTAACTTCATGAATACTTACAAAAACCACTTATTTAATTAATTAAGGTCCCAAACCCCTATCTAATTGAATACTTACCAAACCCTAATTTTTCAAAAAAAATACCCCTATCTTCATAACCCTCACTTCATACCACTATCTTCATACCCCTCACTTCATATCACTATCTTTGTAATCCTCACTTCATACCCCTATCTTCATACCCCTCACTTTATACCCCTATCTTCATACCCCTCACTTCATATCCCTATCTTCATACCCCTCATCTTTATACCTCTCACTTCATACCCCTATATTCATAATCAATTAAGGGTTTAGGTTTTAGGATTTGGTTTAAGGTTTAGTGTTTAATTACCTCTAACTTCATTATTACTTACAAAAACCACTTCTTTAATAAATTAAGGTCCCAAATCCCTATCTAATTGAATACTTACCAAACCCTAATTTTTTAAAAATAATTCTTATCTTCATACCTATTATACTATCTTCATATCTTTTCATAACCCTCACTTCATACCCCTATCTTCATACCCTTATCTTCATACCACTATCTTCATACCCCTCACTTCATACCCCTCAATTCATACCTCTATCTTCATACCCCTCACTTCATACCCCTATCTTTATACACTTATCTTCATACCCCTCACTTCATAACCTTATATCTATAATGAATTAAGGTTTTAGGGTTTAAGGTTTAGGGTTTTGGTTTTAGTGTTTAGGGTTTAATTACCTCTAACTTTATGAATACTTACAAAAACCACTTCTTTAATAAATTAAGGTCTCAAACCCCTATCTAATTAAATACTTACCAAACCCTAATTTTTCAAAAAAAAATACCCCTATCTTCATACCCCTTACTTCATACCCCTCCCTTCATACCCCTATCTTCATACCCCTCACTTCATACCTCTCAATTCATACCCCTATCTTCATACCCCTCACTTATTACCCCTATCTTCATACCCCTATCTTGATATTATTCATACCCCTCACCTCATACCGCTATCTTCATACCTTTAATTCATACTCCTTATTTCATACCCCTATCTTTATATCCCTCACTTCATACCCCTATATTTATAATAAATTAAGGTTTTAGGGTTTAGAGTTTGGGGTTTAGGGTTTAGCATTTAGGGTTTAGGGTTTAATTACCCCTATCTTCATGAATACTTATAAAAATCACTTCTTTAATCAATTAAGGTCCCAAAACCTTATCTAATTGAATACTTACCAAATCCTAATTTAAAAAATAAATACCCCTATCTTCATACCCTTCACTTCATACCCCTCACTTCATACCCCTATCTTCATACCCCTCATTTCATATCCCTCACTTCATACCCCTCAATTCATATCCCTATATTTATACCCCTATCTTCATACCCCTCACTTCATACCCCTATCTTCATACCCCTCACTTCATACCCCTATATTCATAATAAATTAAGGGTTTAGGTTTTAGGGTTTAATTACCCCTAACTTCATGAATACTTACAAAAACTACTTCTTTAATGAATTAAGGTCCTAAACCCCAATCTAATTGAATACTTACCAAACTCTAATTTTTAAAAAAAAAACCTATCTTCATACCTCTCTCTTCATACTCCTCACTTTATACCCCTATATTCATACCCCTCACTTCATACCCCTATCTTCATACCCTTATCTTCATACCCTTATCTTCATACCCCTCTCCTCATACCCCTAACTTCATACCCCTATATGCATACCCCTCATTTCATACCCATATATTCATACCCATATCTTCATACCCCTCAATTTATACCCCGATATTCATACCCCTCACTTCATACCCCTATTTTCATAATCAATTAAGGGTTTAGGGTTTGGGTTTTAGGGTTTACGGTTTAGTGTCCAATTACCCCTAACTTCATGAATACTTACAAAAACCGCTTATTTAATAAATTTAAGGACCCAAAAACTATCTAATTGAATACTTACCAAACACTAATTTAAAAAAATAAATACCCCTATCTTCATACCCTTATCTTCATACCCCTCATTTCATACCCTTATCTTCATACTCCTCACTTCATACCCCTCACTTCATACCCCTATATTGATATCCCTATATTCATTCCCCTCACTTCATACTCCTTACTTCATACCCCTATATTTATACCCCTCACTTCATACCCCTATATTCATAATCAATTAAGGTTTTAGGGTTTAGGGTTTGGGGTTTATGGTTTAGCATTTAGGTTTTAGGGTTTAATTACCCCTAACTTCATGAATACTTATAAAAACCACTTCTTTAATCAATTAAGGTCCCAAATTCCTATCTAATTGAATACTTACCAAACCCTAATTTTTAAAAAAAAATACACCTATCTTCATACCCTTCACTTTATACCCCTCACTTCATACCCCTATCTTCATAACCCTCACTTCATATCCCTCACTTCATACCCCTCAATTCACATCCCTATATTTATACCCCTATCTTCATACCCCTCACTTCATACACCTATCTTCATACCCCTCACTTCATACCCCTATATTCATAATCAATTAAGGGTTTAGGGTTTGATTACCTTAACTTCATGATACTTACAAAAACCACTTCTTTAATAAAATAATGTCTCAAACCCCTATATAATTGAATACTTACCAAACCCTAATTTTTAAAAAAAAATACCCCTATCTTCATACCTCTCACTTCATACCCCTCACTTCATACCCCTATCTTCATACCTCTATCTTCATAACCCTCACTTCATACCCTTATCTTCATACCCCTCACTTCATACCCCTATCTTCATAATTAATTAAGGGTTTAGGGTTTACTATTTAGGGTTTAGGGTTTAATTAACCTTAAATTTATGAATACTTACAAAAATCACTTCTTTAATAAATTAAGGTCCCATACCCCAATCTAATTGAATACTTATTGAACTCTAAATTTTCAAAAAAAAATACCCCTATCTTCATACCCTTCATACCCGTATCTTCATATCCTTCTTCATACCCGTCTCTTCATACCCATCACTTCATACCCCTATATTCATACCCTTAACTTCATACCCCTATATTCATATCCCTATCTTCATACCCTCACTTCATACCCCTATCTTCATACCCCTCAATTCATTCCTCTATCTTCATACCCCTCACTTCATACCCTTATCTTCATATTCGTATCTTCATACACCTCACTTCATACCCCTATATTCATAATAAATTAAGGGTTTAGGTTTTAGGGTTTGGGGTTTAGGGTTTAGGGTTCAATTACCCCTAAATTTATAAATACTTACAAAAACCACTTATTTAATCAATTAAGGACCCAAAAACCTATCTAATTTAATACTTACCAAACCCTAATTTTTCAAAAAAAATACCCCTATCTTCATACCCCTCACTTCATACCACTCCCTTCATACCCCTATCTTCATACCACTCACTGCATACCCCTCACTTCATACCCATGTCTTCATACCCCTATCTTGATATCCTTATTTTCATACCCTTCACTTCATACCACTATCTTGATACCCCTCACTTCATATCTTTATCTTTATACCCCTCACTTCATACCCCTATATTCATAATCAATTAAGGGTTTAGGGTTTAGGGTATGGGGTTTATGGTTTAGGTTTTAATGTTTAGGGTTTAATTACCCCTAACTTCATTAATACTTAAAAAAACCACTTCTTTAATCAATTAAGGTCCCAAATCCCTATCTAATTGAATACTTACCAAACCCTAATCTTCATAACCCTCACTTCATACCCCTATCTTCAAATCCCTACCTTCACACCCCTATCTTCACACCCCTAACTTCATACCCCTATCTTCATATCCCTCACTTCATATCTCTATCTTCATACACCTATCTTCATACCTCTATATTCATAATCAATTAAAGACTTAGGTTTTAGGGTTTAGGGTTTAGGGTTTTGGGTTTAGTGTTTAGGGTTTAATTACCTCTAACTTCATGAATACATCCAAAAACACTTCTTTAATCAATTAAGGTCTCAAATCCCTATCAAATTAAATACTTACCAAACCCTAATTTTTTTTTAAAAAATTACCCCTATCTTCATACCCCTATCTTCATACCCCTCACTTCATACCCCTATCTTCATACCCCTATCTTCATAACCCTCACTTCATACCTCTCACTTCATACCTCTCACTTTATACCTCACTTCATACCCCTATCTTCATACCCCTCACTTTATACCCCTCAATTCATACCCCTATGTTCATACCCATATCTTCATATCCCTCACTTCATACCCCTATCTTGTCTTGCTCCAAAGCTTTCTTCCTCTTGTGGTATGGAGTTGCAACCAGATAGAAAGGTAAATATTTTTCTAGAAAGGTCACTCTATCAAAAAGTGAATGAGATGCCTAGAAAATATCACCCATATCTAATTGAATAATTACCAAACCCTAATTTAAAAAAAAAACCCTATCTTCATACCCCTATCTTCATAATAAATTAAGGATTTAGGGTTTGGGATTTAGGATTTAGAGTTTAGGGTTTAATTACCCCTATCTTCATGAATACTTACAAAAATTACTTCTTTAATCAATTAAGGTCCCAAAACCTTATCTAATAGAATACTTACCAAACCCCAATTTAAAAAATAAATACCCCTATCCTCATACCCCTCACTTCATACCCCTAACTTCATACCCTATATTCATACCCCTATATTCATACCCTTCACTTCATACACATCACTTCATACCCCTATTTTCATACCTCTCACTTCATACTCCTATCTTTATACCCCTATCTTCATACCCCTCACTTCATACCCATATCTTCATACCCCTCACTTCATACCCCTATCTTAATAATAAATTAAGGGTTTAGGTTTTACTAGTTGGGGTTTAGGGTTTAGGGTTTAGGGTTTAACTACCCCTAACTTCATGAATACTTACAAAAACTACATCTTTAATGAATTAAGGTACTAAACCCCAATCTAATTGAATACTTACCAAACTCTAATTTTTAAAAAACAAATCCTATCTTCATACCCCTATCTTCATACTCCTCACTTCATACCCCTATCTTCATACCCTTATCTTCATACCCCTCACTTCATACCCCTATCTTCATACCCCTAACTTCATACCCCTATATGCATACCCCTCATTTCATACCCATATCTTCATACCCCTCACTTCATACCCCTCAATTTATATCTCGATCTTCATACCCCTCACTTCATACCCCTATTTTCATAATCAATTAAGGGTTTAGGGTTTAGGGTTTGGGTTTTAGGGTTTATAGTTTAGGGTCCAATTACCCCTAACTTCATGAATACTTACAAAAACCACTTATTTAATCAATTAAGGACCCAAAAAACTATCTAATTGAATACTTACCAAACACTAATTTTAAAAAATATATATCCCTATCTTCATACCCTTATCTTCATACCCCTCATTTCATACCCTTATCTTCATACTCCTCACTTCATACCCCTATATTCATATCCCTATCTTCATTCCCCTCACTTCATACCCCTATCTTCAGACCCCTATATTCATACCCATCACTTCATATCCCTATATTCATAATAAATTAAGGATTTAGGGTTTGGGGTTTATGGTTTATGGTTTAGGGTTTAATTACTCCTTATAAAAACCACTTCTTTAATTAATTAAGGTCCCAAACCCCTATCTAATTGAATACTTACCAAACCCTAATTTAAAAAAAAATACCCCTATCTTCATGACCCTCACTTCATACCCCTATCTTCATACCCCTATCTTCACATCCCTATCTTCATAATCCTCACTTCATACCCCTATATTCATACCCCTCACTTCATACCCCTATATTCATACCCCTCATTTCATACCTCTCACTTCATACCCTGATCTTCATAATAAATTAAGGGTTTAGGTTTTAGGGTTTGGGGTTTAGGTTTTAGGGTTTAACTACCTCTAACTTCATGAATACTTACAAAAACCACTTCTTTAATCAATTAAGGTCCCAAACCCCTATCTAATTGAATACTTACCAAACACTAATTTTTCAAAAATAAAATACCCCTATCTTCATACCCCTCTATTCATACCCCTATCTTCATATTCCTATATTCATAAACCCTCACTTCATACCCCTCACTTCATACTCATCTCTTCATACCCCTTATCTTCATACTCCTCTCTTCATACCCCTCAATTCATATCCCTATCTTCATATCTCTATCTTCATACTCCTCACTTCATACCCCTATATTTATACCCCTCACTTCATACCCCTATCTTCATAATCAATTAAGGGTTTAGGGTTTAGGGTTTAATTACCCCTAACTTCATGAATAATTATAAAAACCACTTTTTTAATCAATTAAGGTCTCAAACCCTTATCTAATTGAATACTTACCAAACTCTAATTTAAAAAAAAAATATACCCCTATTATCTTACCCCTCACATCATATCCCTATCTTCATACCCCTCACTTCATACCCCTATCTTCATACCCCTTACTCCATACCCCTCACTTCATACCCCTATCTTCATATCCCTATCTTCATACCCCTCACTTCATACCCCTATCTTCATAATCAATTAAGGGTTTAGGGTTTAGTGTTTAATTACCCCTAACTTCATGAATACTTAAAAAAACCACTTCTTTAATCAATTAAGGTCCCAAACCCCTATCTAATTGAATACATACCAAACCCTAATGTTAAAAAAAATACCCCTATTATCTTACCTCTCACTTCATATCCCTATCTTCATACCCCTATCTTCATACCCCTCACTTCATACCCCTATATTAATACCCCTTACTTCATACCCCTTACTTCATACCCCTATCTTCATACCCCTATCTTCATATCTCTATCTTCATACCTCTCACTTCATACCCCTATCTTCATACCCATAACTTCATATCCCTCACTTCATACCCCTATATTCATAATCAATTAAGGGTTTATGGTTTAGGATTTAGGATTTGGTGTTTATGGTTTAGGGTTTATGGTTTAATTACCCCTAACTTAATCAAATAAAAACCACTTCTTTAATCAATTAAGGTCTCAAACCCTTATCTAATTGAATACTTACCAAACCCTAATTTTTTAAAAAAAAATACCCCTATATTCATACCCCTCACTTCATACCCATATCTTCACACCCCTATCTTCATACCCCTCACTTCATAACCCTATATTCGTAATCAATTAAGGGTTCAGGGTTTAGGGTTTGGGGTTTATTGTTTAGGGTTTAGGGTTTAATTACCCCCATATTCATGAATACTTACAAAAACCACTTCTTTAATCAATTAAGGTCCCAAACCCTTATCTAATTGAATACTTACCAAACCCTAATATTTAAAAAAAAATACCCCTATCTTCATACCCCTCACTTTATACCCTTATCTTCATACCCCTATCTTCATACCCCTCACTTCATACCCCTATCTCTATAATCAATTAAGGATTTAGGGTTTAGGGTTTGGAATTTAGGGTTTAGGATTTAGGGTTTAATTACCCCTAACTTCATGAATACTTACAAAGACCACTTCTTTAATCAATTCAGGTCCCAAACCTTTATCTAATTGAATACTTTTCAAACCCTAATTTTTCAAATAAAATATGCCTATCTTCATACCCCTCACTTTATACGCCTATCTTCATACCCCTATCTTCATACCCCTCACTTCATACCCCTATCTTCATACCCCTATCTTCATACCCCTATCTTCATACCCCTCACTTCATACCCCTAATTTCATACCCCTATCTTCATACCCTTATCTTCATACCCCTATCTTCATACCCCTCTCACTTCATACCCCTATATTCATACCCCTATCTTCATACCCCTCACTTTATACCTCTCACTTCATACCCCTATCTTCATACCCCTCACTTCATACCTCTATCTTCATAATTAATTAAGGGTTTAGTGTTTGGGGTTTAGGATTTTGGATTTAATTACCCCTAACTTCATGAATACTTAAAAAATCACTTCTTTAATCAATTAAGGTCTCAAACCCTTATCTAATTGAATACTTACCAAACCCTAACTTTTCAAAAATAAAAAATACCCCTATCTTCATACCCCTCACTTCATACCCCTATCTTCATACCCCTATCTTCATACCCCTCTTTTCATACCCCTCACTTCATACCCCTATCTTCATACCTCTATCTTCATACCCCTCACTTCATACCCCTCACTTCATATCCCTATCTTCATAATCAATTAAGGGTTTAGGGTTTGGGATTTAGGGTTTAGGGTTTATGATTTAGGGTGTAGGGTTTAGGGTTTAATTATCCCTATCTTCATGAATACTTACAAAAACCACTTCTTTAATCAATTAATTTCCCAAACCCTTATCTAATTGAATACTTATCAAACCCTAATTTTTCAAAAAAAATATCCCTATCCTCATACCCCTATCTTCATACCATATCTTCATATCCCTATCTTCATACCCCTCACTTCATACCCCTATATTCATACCCCTCACTTCATACACCTCACTTTATACCCCTATCTTCATACCCTTCATACCCCTATATTCATACCCCTATCTTCATACCCCTCATTTCATACCCCTATCTTCATAATCAATTAAGTGTTTAAGGTTTACTGTTTGAGGTTTAGGGTTTAGGGTTTAATTAACCCTAAATTCATGAATACTTACAAAAACTACTTCTTTAATGTATTAAGGTCCCAAACCCTAATCTAATTGAGTACTTAATGAACTCTAATTTTTAAAATAAAATACCCATATCTTCATACCCCTCACTTCATACCCCTCACTTCATACCCCTATCTTCATATCCCTATCTACATACCCCTCACTTCATACCCCTATATTCATATCCCTATCTACATACCCCTCACTTCATACCCCTATCTTCATACCCTTATCTTCATACCCCTATATTCATACCCCTCACTTCATACCCCTTAATTAATACCTCTATCTTCATACCCCTCACTTCATACCCCTATCTTCATATCCCTATCTTCATACCCCTCACTTCATACCCCTATCTTCATAATCAATTAAGGGTTTAGGGTTTAGGTTTGGGGGTTTAGGGTTTAGGGTTTAGGGTTCAATTACCCCTAACTTCATGAATACTTACAAAAACCACTTCTTTAATCAATTAAATATCCAAACACCTATCTAATTGAATACTTACCAAACCCTAATTTTTCAAAAATAATACCCCTATCTTCATACCCCTTACTTCATACCCCTCCCTTCATACCCCTATCTTCATACCACTCACTTCTTACCCCTAACTTAATACCCCTATCTTCATATCCCTATCTTGATATCCCTATCTTCATACCCCTCACTTCATACTGCTATCTTCATACCCCTCACTTCATACTCCTTACTTCATACCCCTATCTTTATACCCCTCACTTCATACCCCTATATTCATAATCAATTAAGGATTTAGGGTTTAGGGTTTGGGGTTTTTGGTTTAGGGTTTAGGGTTTAATGTTTAATTACCGCTAACTTCATGAATACTTATAAAAACTACTTTTTTAATCAATTAAGGTCTTAAATTCCTATCTAATTGAATACTTACCAAACCCTAATTTTTCAAAAAAATACACCTATCTTCATACCCCTCACTTTATACCCCTCACTTCATACCCCTATCTTCATACCCCTATCTTCATAACCCTCACTTCATATCCCTTACTTCATACCCCTCAATTCACATCCCTATCTTCATACCCCTCACTTCATACACCTATCTTCATACCCCTCACTTCATACCCATATCTTCATAATCAATTAAGGGTTTAGAGTTTAGGGTTTGATTACCTTAACTTCATGAATACTTACAAAAACCACTTCTTTAATAAAATAAGGTCCCAAACCCCTATATAATTGAATACTTACCAAACCCTAATTTAAAAAAAATACCCCTATCTTCATACCTCTCACTTCATACCCCTCACTTCATACCCCTATCTTCATACCTCTATCTTCAAAACTCTCACTTCATACCCTTATCTTCATACCCCTCACTTCATACCCATATCTTATTACCCCTATCTTCATACCCCTCATTTCATACCCCTCACTTCATACCCCTATATTCATAATCAATTAAGGATTTAGAGTTTTAGGGTTTAATTACCCCTAACTTCATGAATACTTACAAAAACCACTTTTTTAATCAATTAAGGTCCTAAATTCCTATCTAATTTAATACTTACCAAACCCTAATTTTTCAAAAATAAATACCCTTATCTTCATACCCCTCACTTCATACCCCTCACTTTATACCCCTATCTTCATACCCCTATCTTCATAACCCTCACTTCATACCCGTATCTTCATACCCCTCACTTCATACCCCTATCATCATACCCCTCACTTCATACCACTATCTTCATACCCCTCACTTCATACCCCTATCTTCATAATCAATTAAGGGTTTAGGGTTTAGTATTTAATTACCCTTAACTTCATGAATACGTACAAAAACCACTTCTTTAATCAATTAAGGTTCCAAACCCCTATCTAACTGAATACTTACCAAACCCTAATTTTTCAAAAACAAATACCTCTATTATCTTACCCCTCACTTCATATCTCTATCTTCATACCCCTCACTTCATACCCCTTACTCCATACCCCTCACTTCATACACCTATCTTCATACCCCTATCTTCATATCCCTATCTTCATATCCCTCACTTCATACCCCTATCTTCATACCCATCACTTCATATCCCTCACTTCATACCCTTATATTTATAATCAATTAAGGATTTAGGGTTTAGGGTTTTGGATTTGGGGTTTATTGTTTAGGTTTTAGGGTTTAATTACCCCTAATTTCATGAATACTTACAAAAACCACTTTTTAATCAATTAATGTCCCAAACCCTTATCTAATTGAATACTTACCAAACCCTAATTTTTCAAAAACAAATACCCCTATCTTCATACCCCTCACTTCATGCCCCTATCTTCATAATCAATTAAGGGTTTAGGGTTTAATTACCCCTAACTTCATGAATACTTACAAAAACCACTTCTTTAATCAATTAAGGTCCCAAATCCTATCTAATTGAATAATTACTAAACCCTAATTTTTCAAAAAAATACCCCTATTATCTTACCCTTCGCTTCATATCCCTATCTTCATACCCCTCACTTCATACCCTTATCTTCATACCCCTTACTTCATACCCCTCACCTCAAACCCCTATATTCATACCCCTATCTTCATATCCTTATCTTCATATCTCTCACTTTATACCCCTATCTTCATACCCCTCACTTCATACCCCTATATTCATAATCAATTAAGGGTTTATGGTTTAGGATTTAGGATTTGGGATTTATGATTTAAGGTTTAGGGTTTAGGGTTTAATTACCCCTATCTTCATGAATACTTACAAAAACCACTTCTTTAATCAATTAAGGTCCCAAACCCTTATCTAATTGAATACTTATCAAACCCTAATTTTTCAAAAAAAAATCCTATCTTCATACCCCTATATTCATACCCCTCACTTCATACACCTATCTTCATACCCCTATCTTCATACCCCTAACTTCATACCCCTCACTTCATAACCCTAACTTCATACTCCTCACTTCATACCCCTATCTTCATACCACTATCTTCATACCCCTCACTTTATACCCCTCACTTCATACCCCTATCTTCATAATCAATTAAATATTTAGGGTTTGGGGTTTAGGATTTAGGTTTTAGGATTTATGGTGTAAGGTTTAGGGTTTAATTACCCCCATATTCATGAATACTTATAAAAACAACTTCTTTAATCAATTAAGGTCCAAAAACCTTATCTAATTGAATACTTACCAAACCCAAATATTTCAAAAAAATACTCCTATCCTCATACCCCTCACTTTATACCCCTATCTTCATACCCCTCACTTCATACCCCTATCTTCATACCCCTCACTTCATATCCCTCACTTCATACCCCTATCTCCATAATCAATTAAGGGTTTAGGGCTTAGGGTTTAGGATTTAGGGTTTAGGGTTTAGGGTTTAATTACCACTAACTTCATGAATACTAACAAAGACCACTTCTTTAATCAATTCAAGTCCCAAACCTTTATCTAATTGAATACTTTCCAAACCCTAATTTTTCAAAAAAATATGTCTATCTTCATACCCCTCACTTTATACGCCTATCTTCATATCCCTATATTCATACCCCTCACTTCATACCCCTATATTCATACCCCTCACTTCATACTTCATACCCCTCACTTCATACCCCTATATTCATACCCCTCACTTCATACCCTTATTTTCATACCCTTATTTTCATACCCCTATATTTGTACCCCTCACTTCATACCCCTATCTTCATACCCCTCACTGTATACCCCTCACTTCATACCCCTATATTCATACCCCTATCTTCATACTCATCACTTCATACCCCTATCTTCATAATCAATTAAGGGTTTATGATTTAAGGTTTAGGGTTTAGGGTGTAGGGTGTAGGGTTTAGTGTTTAATTACCCCTAACTTCATGAATACTTACAAAAATCACTTCTTTAATCAATTAAGGTCTCAAACCCTTATCTAATTAAATACTTACCAAACCCTAATTTTTCAAAAATAAAAAATACCCCTATCTTCATACTCCTCACTTCATACCCCTCACTTCATATCCCTATCTTCATAATCAATTAAGGATTTAGGTTTTAGTGTTTAGGTTTTAGGATTTAGGGTGTAGGGTTTAGGGTTTAATTACCCCTATTTTAATAAATACTTACAAAAACCACTTATTTAATCAATTAATTTCCCAAACCCTTATCTAATTGAATACTTATCAAACCCTAATTTTTCAAAAAAAATACCCCTATCCTCATACCCCTATCTTCATACCCTATCTTCATATTTCCATATTCATATCCCTCACTTCATACCCCTCACTTCATACACCTCACTTTATACCCCTATCTTCATACCCCTCACTTCATACCCCTATATTCATACCCCTCTCTTCATACCCCTATCTTCATAATTAATTAAGGGTTTAGGGTTTACTATTTGGGGTTTAGGTTTTAGGGTTTAATTAACCTTAACTTCATGAATACTTACAAAAATAACTTCTTTAATAAATTAAGGTCCCAAATCCCAATCTAATTGAATACTTACTAAACTCTAATTTTTCAATAGAAAATACCCCCATCTTATACCCCTATCTTCATACCCTTCTTCATACCCCTCACTTCATACCCCTATATTCATACCCCTCACTTCATACCCCTATATTGATATCCTTATCTACATACCCCTCACTTCATACCCCTATCTTCATACCCTTATATTCATACCCCTATCTTCATACCCCTCAATTCATACCTCTATCTTCATACCCCTCACTTCATACCCGTATCTTCATACACCTCACTTCATACCCCTATATTCATAATCAATTAAGGGTTTAGGTTTTTTTTGTTCAATTACCCCTAACTTCATAAATACTTACAAAAACCACTTATTTAATCAATTAAGGACCCAAACACCTATCTAATTTAATAATTACCAAACCCTAATTTTTTAAAACAAATACCCCTATCTTCATACCCCTCACTTCATACCACTCCCTTCATACCCCTATCTTCATACCACTCATTGTATACCCATCACTTCATACCTATGTCTTCATACCCCTATCTTGATATCCTTATTTTCATACCCTTCACTTCATACCGCTATCTTGATACCCCTCACTTCATACACCTCACTTCATATCTCTATATTTATACCCCTCACTTCATACCCCTATATTCATAATCAATTAAGGGTTTAGGGTTTAGGGTATGGGGTTTATGATTTAGGTTTTAAATTTTAGGGTTTAATTACCCCTAACTTCATGAATAATTAAAAAACCACTTCTTTAATCAATTAAGGTCCCAAATCCCTATTTAATTGAATACTTACCAAACCCTAATTTTTCAAAAAAAATACCTCTATCTTCATACCCCTATCTTCATAACCCTCACTTCATACCCCTATCTTCAAACCCCTACCTTCACACCCCTATATTCACACCCCTAACTTCATACCCCTATCTTCATATCCCTCACTTCATATCCCTATCTTCATACACCTATCTTCATACCCCTATCTTCATACCCTTCATTTCATACCCCTATCTTCATAATAAATTAAGTTTTGGGTTTTAGGTTTTTGGGTTTGGGGTTTTGGGTTTAGTGTTTAGGGTTTAATTACCTCTAACTTCATGAATACATCCAAAAAACACTTATTTAATCAATTAAGGTCCAAAATCCCTATCAAATTAAATACTTACCAAACCCTAATTTTTCAAAAACAATTACCCCTATCTTCATACCCCTCACTTCATACCCCTATTCCCTTCCTTCATACCCTTTCTTCATACCCCTCACTTCATACCTCTCCTTCATCCCTTCACCATATCCCCTATCTATTTTCACCTTTCCCTTCTCTCCTCCCTCCTTCTAATTTTCATACCCTTATTTTCATTCCTTCTTTTCTTCATATGCCTCACTTCATACTCATATATTCATACCCTCACTTCATACCCCCATATTCATAATTAATTAAGGGTTTAGGGTTTAGGGTTTGGGGTTTAGAGTTTAGGGTTTAGGGTTTAGAGTTTAATTACCCCTAACTTCATGAATACTTACAAAAATCACTTTTTTAATCTATTAAGGTCCCAAACCTCTATTTAATTGAATACTTACCAAACCCTAATTTTTCAAAAAAAATACCCCTATCATCTTACCCCTCACTTCATACCCCTATCTTCATACCCCTAGCTTCATACCCCTATATTCATACCCCTAACTTCATATCCCTCACTTCATATCCCTATCTTCATACACCTATTTCATACCTATCTTCATACCCTTCATTTCATACCTATCTTCATAATCAATTAAAGTTAGGGTTTAGGGTTTAGGGTTTAATTACCTCTAACTTCATGAATATTTATAAAAACACTTTTTAATCTATTAAGGTCCAAAATTCTATTTAATTGAATACTTACCAAACCCTAATTTTTCAAAAAAATTACTATTTCATCCTTTTTTTTTTTTTTTTAATTATACCTATCTTATATTTTTTTTTTTTTACTTCATATCCCTATCTTCATACCTCTCACTTCATACCCCTATATTCATACCCCTATCACTTCATATCCCTTACTTCATACCCCTATATTCATAACCAATTAAGGGTTTAGGGTTTAATTACCCCTAACTTCATGAATATTTATAAAAACCACTTATTTAATCTATTAAGGTCATAAACCCCTATCTAATTGAATACTTACCAAACCTTATTTTTTAAAAAAATATACCCCTATCTTCATACCCCTCAGTTCATACCCCTATCTTCATACCCCTATATTCATACCCCTATATTAATATCCTTCACTTCATACCCCTCACTTCATACCCCTATATTCATAATCAATTAAGGGTTTAGGGTTTAGGGTTTAAGGTTTGGGGTTTATAGTTTAGGGTTTAGGGTTCAATTACCCCTAACTTCATGAATACTTACAAAATAACTTCTTTAATAAATTAAAGTCCTAAATCCCTATCTAATTGAATACTTACCAAACCCCTCACTTCATATCCCTATCTTCATAACCCTCACTTCATACCCCTATCTTCATACCCCTATTTTTATACCCCTCACTTCATACCCCTACCTTCATACCCCTATCTTCATACCCCTCACTTCATACCCCTATATTCATACCCCTCACTTCATACCTCTATCTTCATACCCCTCACTTCATACCCCTATATTCATAACCCTCACTTCATACCCCTATTTTCATACCCCTATCTTCATACCCCTCACTTCATACCTCTATCTTCATACCCCTCACTTCATTCCCCTCAATTCAAACCCCTATCTTCATACCCCTCACTTCATACCCCTATATTGATAATCAATTAAGGATTTAAGGTTTTGGTTTTAGGGTTTAGGGTTTAGAGTGTAGGTTTTAGGGTTTAATTACCCCTAACTTCATGAATACTTACAAAAACTAATTCTTTAATCAATTAAGGTTCCAAACCCTTATCTAATTGAATACTTACCAAACCCTAATTTTTCAAAAATAAAAAATACCCCTATCTTCATACCTCTCACTTCATACCCCTGTCTTCATACCCCTCACTTCATACCCCTATCTTCATACCCCTCACTTCATACCCCTCACTTCATACTCTTATCTTCATATCCCTATATTCATACCCCTCACTTCATACCCCTATCTTCATACCTATCACTTCATATCCCTCACTTCATACCCCTATTTTAGTAATCAATTAAGGGTTTAGGGTTTAGGGTTTGGGATTTATGGTTTAGGGTTTAATTACCCCTAACTTCATGAATACTTACAAAAACCACTTGTTTAATCAATTAAGGTCCCAAACCCCTATCTAATTGAATACTTACCAAACCCTATTTTTTCAAAATAAAATACCCCTATCTTCATACTCCTCACTTCATACCCCTATATTCATACCCTTCACTTCATATCCCTCACTTCATACCCCTATCTTCATATCCCTCACTTCATACCCCTAATTTTTTATCATGAATACTTACAAAAACCACTTCTTTAATAAATTAAGGTACTAAACCCTTATCTAATTGAATACTTACCAAACCCTAATATTTAAAAAAAAAAACCTCTATCCTCATACCCCTCACTTCATACCCCTATATTTATACCCCTCACTTCATACCCATATCTTTATAACCCTCACTTGATACCCCTCACTTCATATCCCTATATACATAATAAATTAAGGGTTTAGGGTTTAGGGTTTGGGATTTAGGGTTTAGGATTTAGGATTTAGGGTTTAATTACCCCTAACTTCATGAATACTTACAAAAACCACTTCTTTAATCAATTAGGTCCCAAATCCTTATCTAATTGAATACTTACCAAACGCTAATTTTTTAAAAAAATATGCCTATCTTGATGCCTCTGTCTTCATACCCCTCATTTCATATCCCTATATTCATACCCCTATTTTTATACCCCTCACTTCATAACCCTATATTCATAGCCCTCACTTCATACCCCTTTCTTCATACCCCTCACTTCATACCCCTCACTTCATACCCCTATCTTCATACCCCTCACTTCATACCCTATCTTCATACCCTATCTTCATACCTCTCACTTCAAATCCCTATATTTATAATCAATTAAGGGTTTAGGGTTTACTATTTGGGATTTAGGGTTTAATTACCCTTAACTTCATGAATACTTACAAAAAATACTTCTTTAATTAATTAAAGTTCTCAAACCCAATCTAATAGAATACTTACCAAACTCTAATTTTTCATAAAAAATATCCTTATCTTCATACTACTCACTTAATACCCCTATATTCATATGCCTCACTTCATACCCCTATATTTATACCCCTATCTTCATATCCCTATATGCATACCCCTCACTTCATACCCCTATCTTCATACCCCTAACTTTATACCCCTCCCTTCATACCCCTCAATTCATACCCCTATCTTCATACCCCTATCTTCATACCTCTATATTCATACCCCTATCTTCATACCCCTTACTTCATACCCCTATTTTCATATCCCTATATTCATACCCCTCACTTCATACCTATATCTTCATAATCAATTAAGATTTTAGGGTTTAGGGTTTAGGGCTTGGGGTTTAAGGTTTGGGGTTTAGGGTTTAGGGTTTAGAGTTTAGGATTTAGGGTTCAATTATCCCTAACTTCATGAATACTTAAAAAACCATTTTTTTAATCAATTAAGGACCCAAACACCTATCTAATTGAATACTTACCAAACCCTAATTTTTTAAAAAAATACCCCTATCTTCATACCCCTCACTTCATACCCTTATCTTTATACCCCTCTCTTCATACCCTTCACTTCATACACCTCACTTCATACCCCTATATTCATACCTCTATCTTGATATCCTTATCTTCATACCCCTCACTTCATACCCCTATCTTCATACCCCTCACTTCATACCCCTATATTCATAATTAATTAAGGGTTTAGGATTTAGGGTTTGGGGTTTATGGTTTAGGATTTAGGGTTTAATTACCCCTAACTTCAAAAATACTTACAAAAACCACTTCTTTAATCAATTAAGGTCCCAAATCCCTATCTAATTGAATACTTACCAAACCCTAATTTTTCAAAAAAATATCCTTATCTTCATACCCCTATCTTCATAACCCTCACTTCATACCCCTATATTTACACCTCTCATTTCATACCCCTCACTTATTTTGATATAAGTGAATCAAGGATGACAAGATTTCATGTATTCTTATCTATTTTATTGATGTCCATATTTTGTGGTCCATGTAGCCTTCTGTCACATGAACTCCTTGGCACACCCCCTATACCTTTCATGTACGATTGTCATTGTCTATTTCTCCTCTTTACATGCCGCTACCTCGTTTCACCAATGTTAGAATGATGCTTGGTGACACTAGCTTTATTTGTAATGGTCGAGTATTTATACTATGGTATGCAAAACTTGACACCTTATCTTATGCCATATTTATCATGTATCGTTCCTTCATCAAAATTTGCAATGTTCAGACCAAAGTGATTTGAACTTCTACTTTTCCTCATGTTCATCTTCTTGAATACATGACTTACTTTTTTCCAAGGCCCTTTATCATTTTGCCACATCAGAGAATGAGTCCATAGGCTCATGTGAAATATTGCATCTATATTTGGCATGGGTAGCTCATACACTTGGAGACTTGGATCCCTCATGTCATTATTGGACATGTGTAGGTTCTGCTCCTTGGACCATCAACTTTTGATATTTATCACTCCTTTTGGATTGGTTGGTTGGCTCATTTTTTCCTGATTAGTAAAGGTGCTCGATCAAAATTGAAATACTTCCTCGAAGTGGATGTGAGTAATGGGTTTAGGTTTTCCCAATGATGGGTCTGATTGGACATCTACCTTTTTCTTATTCATGTTTTGCACTAGAGTGGTCTCCTTATGGGGAGCAGTGGGCTCTTATCAAGGAGGCATTAGTGTTGGCACCTCCTATTTGTTCTAGTCCTTTTCAGTAGTTGTCTTCATCTTGAACCCATCCATGAGGAGAGTAGCCAGTTGATCCCAATTAGGGATCAAATGGGGATGGAGGGAGTCAAAAACCTAATGAACCTTTTCTTAGAGAGAGGCTACCAATAATATTGTAGACAATAGTGAAGACTTCTCAAGATGGGGGAATGATAGTTTTAGTGGGAGCAAAGCTAATCATTTATGGAGGAAAGATCAGTTTTCACACCCACTCACTAGGATGATGAGTTGGTGACCATTTTTAAAGAAGGTACCCTATCAAAGATATGAGACTCAGTGTTAGCTAAGAGGTCCCTTCCTTTGACAAGTCTGGTCTTCGCTAACATTGAAAATATTATGAGTCACTTTCTCACTTGGATTGGTGGATTAGCTTATTTCTGCATTGCAAGGATGTGCCTTTCGAAACCTTCCCTTATCGATATTTTGAGCATCTTTGCATCATCGACTACATGGAACATAAAAGGGGCTCCTAGTATTCTCATATTTTCTTGCTCCAAAGCTTTCTTCCTCTTGTGTTATGGAGGTACAACCAAATAGGAAGGTAAATATTCTGCTAGAAAGGTCACTCTATCAAAAAGTGAATGAGATGCCTAGAGAAGGTTATCCTTTTATAGGCTCATCCAATTTGGATAAGTTATTTATCATTTTCTACTCTAGTTTGTGTGGTGGTATTTTGTTACAAGTGAATCAATGATGACAAGATTTCATGCGTTCTTAGCTATTTTATTGATGTCCATATTTTGTGGTCCATGTAGCCTTCTCTCACATGAACTCCTTGGCACACCCTCCTATACATTTCATGTGCGGGTTGTCATTTTCTATCTCTCCTCTTTACATACTGCTACCTGGTTTCACCAATGTTATAATGATGCTTAGTGACACTAGCTTTATTTATAATGGTCAAGTATTTATACTATGGTATATAAAACTTGACGCCTTATCTTATGCCATATTTATCATGTGTCGTTCCTTCATCAAAATTTGTAATTTTCAGACCAAAGTGATTTGAACTTCTACTTTTTCCTCGTGTTCATATTCTTGAATACATGACTTACTTTTTTCCAAGGCCCTTTATCATTTGGCCACATCAAAGAATGAGTCCATAGGCTCATGTGAAATATTGCATCTGGATTTGGCATGGGAAGCACATACACTTGGAGACTTGGGTCCCTCATGTCATTGTTGGACATGTGTAGGTTCTGCTCCTTGGACCATCAAATTTTGACATTTTTCACTCCTTTTGGATTGGTTGGTTGTCTCATTTTTTCCTAATTAGTAAAGGTGCTCGATCAGAATTGAAATACTTCCTCGAAGTGGATGTGAGTAATGGGTTTAGGTTTTCCCAATGATGGGTCTGATTGGACATCTACCTTTTTCTTATTCATGTTTTGCACTAAAGTGGGTAGTGGGCTCTTATCGAGGAGGTATTAGTGCTGGAACCTCCTATTTATTCTAGTTCTTTTAGGTAGTTATCTTCATCTTGAAACCATCCATTAAAAAGAATCTAGTTGATCCCAATTATTGATTGAATGGGGAGGGAGGGAGTCAAAAACCTAATGAACCTTCCCTTAGAGAGAGGCTACCAATATTTTTGTAAACAATGATGAGGACTTCTCAAGATGATAGAATGATAGTTTTAGTGGGAGAGGAATTGGCAATACATGCTAAAGAGTATGCCAATGTTGGCTTGATATTCCTTGTGTTAGTATCATTCAAATGACAAACTCTTGATGATAAATCAAGTTGTGATGGATTACTTCAAGATAAAATTATTCCTAATGGAATGACTATTGTCAAATGTCCTATGATGGATGTTGGCACCTCAAGATGACATGCCAGTATAGGCATGAAGACAATATGGATGTCGACACTTCAACAATATGGATGCCAACACTTCATATTATCATAGCCCATGTCAGCTCAAGCTATGATGACTAGCTACATGTTGACAAGAGAGTGATGACTTGTCTATGTTGGTTGGCTTGTGTTGGTAGGTTTGTATCGGCTCCTTGGATAGTTAGATATTGTCATCCCTGTAACTACTACATTCTATTTGAGCACTCCTTCCTGTAATACTGTAACACAACATCAATTCTAACACATATAAGCATTCAAAGAGATATAGTTGGCACAAAATAGTATCCTTGCATTATCATGAGGATAGTTACATCCTAGTCATGTGACTGCGATAATATCACATATAACACTACCTCCTTATAGTAGTTGCTCTCCTTTGCAATGGATATGTATCTGGATGGATTTTTTTACAAAATAAAAGGGATATTTCTATAGTGTAGCTCTAGTAATTACCATAACCAACCAGGCCTCAACTACCAAAACAACTTTTCACTTCAGCCTTAACAATGCAATTAACAAATTAGTTAACTATTTGTAAATGATGGTGGGTTACATACTTTTGATTACATTGCAATTATTATTGCTAATTATTAAATGATACTACATTTGACCACTTTGACTATTTTGTATGCCATTCCTTTGTATAAATAATGTATAATATTTTTATGCATAGACATTTGGTCAAACACTTCATTTCTTTTTGGAATTGTTGTCTACATCTATCCTCCCCTTTACATTGGTCGATGTCCTTAGTGACTTCCTACATTATTTTATTGGGGGTTCAACCTCCTTTGGATCTGATGCTTGAAGTCCTTCTAATTCCAGAATGTGAAGTTTGAAGGCTTCTTGTTCATCTTGGAGCTTCTTTTCATAATTATAGCACTTGGCCCATTCTACACCATATGCATTGGCCTTATCTTCTATTTCTTGCAATTGTTACAAAAGTTCCTCCTTGCATCTGACAAAGATATAATTAATTTGCTACTGTGTTAGAGTAGAGGAAGTTGGTTTTTTGTGTTCCAATTCAGCTTTGATAGTTGCTTCACATTGTTGTCTGAGCCAACTCTCTAAGCAATGCCTACTTTTGTTTGACCTATTCCATCTTCTTCAACAAGGCATTCTCACGCTGGTTTTTCTAAGCCAATAACTCTTCTTGTTGTTGCATTAATAGTGCCTTCATTGATTGTTGTTGCAATAGTTTCTCATCCATTTCTATAATGATTTATTTCCTATTTCTAAGTTGAGCATGAAGATCTTGTAATTCCTTTAGCATTACCTAAATTTATTCGATAGTTGAATTACATCATTATCCAACTTTTATTTTGTTTCTCATAGAGTTTTTCCTTTGTGACATGCAGTTGTCCTTCCATACCTTGCAATCATTGGACCATAGTATTTTTAGTCATGTGAATTTTCTTGATCCCCTTGGCTAGCCAATATAGCTAATGTGCGATAAAGTTAATATGGTTTTACATTAGGAATAATTTGGGTACTAGTTCCACCTGTGACCTACTTCCTATCATGCTCTAGGAATATGTATGAGTACTATGTCCCACCACATACACTTGAGCTGGTTCAAGATAAAGTATTGGTATCCCCTCAAGCAATTTATCTATTCCTTTTTATTGTCTTGAGATGTTCAATGGGCATATCCCATGATTGTTCTTGGTAAATGCTAGAAATATTTGCTCACCAGTTTTCTTTTTCAACCTATTGTACCAATTTATCTATCTCTTCTATCATCAACTGCCCTTATTTCCACTATTTGACAAAACCCACTTTAAACTCTAGCCTCATTCTATCCATCACATGGGTTAACTTGGTAAACCAAGCAACCACTTGCTGATTAATGTGTACCTCTAATTTTGATAGATCTTGAAATTAGGTACTTCTATAATTATGTGGTCAAAAAGGTCCTCAACTTCTTCAGAATATACCTTTGGCTCTTTCTGTAACAACCCAAGTCCTACCCACTTGGTTGTCCAAACACCCTAAGTCTACCCACTTGGTTGTCCAACATCAGAGGTCATAGTAAGAGAAAATTTTCTTTTCTTTTATTCTTTTCTAATTTAACTTCTAGTATGAGAATGCTAAAAATATCTTCATGAGTGCCATTTCGCCATGGTCGAAATACTCATGAGATCGAGATTTGCCAAATCCCATATAGTTACCTCTATTGAACTTCACTCTCCTCTCGATATTCCAAGTTCAGGTAGGGGGTTTATTTTCCTCTAGGGCCCATATCACCTAGAGGTGTGATGCATACTTTCCCCATATCTTAACATGAACTCT
The DNA here is from genome assembly GCA_028583015.1 of Wollemia nobilis. NCBI lineage: Eukaryota > Viridiplantae > Streptophyta > Pinopsida > Araucariales > Araucariaceae > Wollemia > Wollemia nobilis. Next base: position 13,320 of record JAQPPZ010004576.1, on the reverse strand, counting down.
AGAACTCATGTCATGTAAGATCTAGCGCATACATGCTCGAGCTAAATGATCAACCATCTTCCTTGGAGCATCGTCTAGGGTCTACCAATACCCTGGTAGCTACCAGTGTTTTGTGTTGATCAACCAATATGATATCCCATACCATCGTGCTATCAGTATTACCAAGTCAAGCATAATTCAACACTCAATACTAGTAGGGATAACCTAGAAGAGATGCCCATACAACCATTCGTTACCTCTCATTCTGACCTTTCCTATCAGAAGTACAGTTAGATCCTTGGATTGTGATGATTACCCTCTTGCAAGCACCACTATTGTTTGACCCACAAGATTGTCCTTCCCATAATATTGAATAATGACAAGGTTTCCCTACCTACAACCTTAGATTGCGAGTCAAGATTATCCTTTCCACAATCTTGGAATCTCTTAATCAAATATTTTACTAAGATTTGAAAGTTTAGAAATATTTAGCTATGAAAAGGTTTACAAACGAATCACTATTTCATAATCATTCATAAATTTTACTATAAAACAAGGCCTCAAGTTTCCATATGGTTACTTGTATGTTTATCATTAAGAGAGAATAGAAGATAGAGGAATTATAAAAATGTTACAATCAAAACTACATAACTTCTTTTTATTTCCCTTTCTCTAGATGGGATTGTGGGTTTTGATTTTCTTGCCGGTGGTTGTTGTTTCTTGTGCGCTTCCCACTAGGGCACACTCTGCAAAATATCTCTTGAAATACAAACACTGCTCTTTGGAGTGGTCTTGGTTGTTGCACAAATTGCATGTTGCTTTCTTTACCTATGGGACTTGCTTGGTCAGAGGACAATGGAATTTAAGATGTCCCTATTTCTAGAAATCCATGTAGAAAGTGGATTTATTCTCGTACTCGAAGGCATGTCTCCATCGGTATGACCCATAGGTTAGGTTGATGTACGTCAAGAGCTAAGAGTCCAGGTTTACCATTATGCAAAAATGGGTATAAGGCATTCAGGACTGAGCTTTGATGGCTAGGTCAAAAGCAACCAAGTCACCAATCACATGGGAAATACTATGGATGAAACCTTCATCCCAGAACTAGAATGGGATCTTGGGTAGCCTAACCCAAATAGGGTCCACATTGATGCTTTTTGTCCCTAGGTTGAAGCTAGGATTCCATCGCATGAAAAATAATGGTCATCTCCTAAAAAACCAAGGTCCTCCTATTAGAATCCAAGTTGTGTTATTCTGATTATTCAATCGTATGATAAAAAATTCATGGGTCAGAACCACGAGTTCCTTGTGGCCTTCAGGTTTCCATTTATTCATCACCCATCGATGGATGGATTCGATGTCAGGTCTGGATCCGATAAAATTTCCAACTAGGGAAAGGGATTTCTTACTCAGCATCGGTGTCATGATGTCTTCAAGAAAGTTGAGTTTCTTGAAATCATCAAAGAGGGTACCGATGTTTGGTGATGGGTCTAAATGACCCTGGTAATTATTCTTTCTAACTTTATCTATGAAAGAATTTTTGGGGCCAAGAGGGAGCCTTCGGACCAACCCGATAGGGGGGCCCATGATAGGGTACCACATCAGCACTGGGCCTATTAGGGGGTCTCTGAGGAGCTCCTCTATAGCATCTTCATCCTCGAGAAGACCAGGACCGACCGCACCATGACCCCCAGAGATCATCCTGTGACCACCATGGAAGCTACCAACATTCCCACCTTGTCCAAATTCAAAATTCAAACCTCTGCACTGTTCTCACTCCACTCTGTACCATCTCACTCCGTTCTGCTCCATCCTCACCCTCCAACTCTATCCCCTTTGTGATTGCGAGTAAAATTTTAAAAGTATAACAAAATAGACGACCATCATATTGTAGTGGAAACCATAAAATAATAATTTAAATACATGAATTAGTCACCATATTAAATTGATGGAACATTTACAGATAGAGCACATATATAAAATAAAAATTTTACCCTGAACACTTATCTATTCCACATATTTTAAAGGATATCAACCAGATTGTTTTCATTGTTTCAAAAGACTCACAGAGTAATGCCATGCAAATATTCTGAGCCTACATATTTCAAAATACAGATATAAAATATTAATATTTATTTTGTTCTTCTAAAATTCCATATTTCACCATTTCATTGAGCTAAATTCACAAGAATCTCAAGATTGTAATAAATATTTTTCCAGTTTAAGTGTAGCACTTGATGCCAGAATGCAGACGATTCATCATATAAGTAACAAGAAAAATAATTTGGCTTTGTTCTCTAGAGTTCTCCAGGTTTTATGGCACATATTTCGGTGTCTTCCAAGGGTCAGAGCGGCCAGTCTAATATGACATGCAACTAAAGTCTATCATGCATACAATATTTTCACACCCAACATAGTATGCAAAATATCACAAGCATCAAAACTAGATATTGTTTATCTCTGGTTCCCTTTTATCCATTAATTTTTATTTACACAACAATCCTTCCAACACATGCACTATTAAGTTTTCGTTCAACTTTAGCTCACTGTTGTATATCAATTTACATTTCACACACATCAAAATTTCCAACACATGCACTAGAAAGTTTTCGATTCATCTTCAGTTCACCATTCTTTTATCATTTTTATATTCACACACACAATAGAACATACAATGCATTAACAATCAGTTTTCATACTATTCCACGACATTAATTTATCACATAGATTTACCGAAACAGACTCACTTACCGATAAGTGTTTGCTTCCTTTCCTTGATTTAGAATCCCTTCTCCCTTCTTCGCTCTCTCCTCGCTTCCCCAAAATACAATGCAGACCATAGTGCCTTCTCTTCCATCCCCCTTCCAATTTAGAAGATAGATCCTATTTTTCAACTTGAAAATTGATGTTTGTTTTAGGATTCCTTCAACCCGAAACATGCCATGTGGACTCCACATTCCTTCCACGATCAACAAACCCAAGTTTCCATAATAATTTTCTAATATTGATTGCTTTCCAAACTGCCCATTTTAATAAGTGAAAAGCAATAACTCTTTAATAATTATTTTATTATTATTTATTTTAATATTTTATAGTTTATAACTTTTCATTTATTTTATTTTAATATTATTTGTTTTTTAACACACACACACACACACAGATATATATATAGTTATATATAAATTCACATTTAAAAATAAATAAATTCCTCAATAACATACATTTATATATATAAATTTTAATTATCTTATTTTACCCCTTTTTCTTATATTTTCTTTCAGTTCTTAGATCAATAATAATCATAACATTACTTCACATTTTTTCCATTATTTAAACTATGGTTCCCTTGCATTTAAGCATTCTCATTGCCAACCAAACATTTTAAACTATGGCTCCTATGCATTTAAGCATTTTCATTGCCAACCAAACATTTTAAACTATGGCTCCCATGCATTTAAGCATTTTCATTACCAACCAAACATTTTAAACTATGGCTCCCATGCATTTAAGCATTTTCATTGTCAACCAAACATTTTAAACTATGGCTCCCATGCATTTAATCATTTTCATTGCCTACCAAACATCATAAGTTCACAATTTGTCAAACATCAAATATTCCAACAAATGCAACTACATGATATGCATCTATATGGACCGTTGGTGGATGCATTACCTATAGGGTTATTTGTCCCTATCAATCAGTGAATACTCCATCACTCATCATTTCCCTTGACTTACCTTACATCAGATAACCCTTTTTTCCACTAAGGAGATATATTTCCTTTGAATTATTTCTGCCAATAATAGTACCTATCCCTGCATCCACAGTTACATTAGCAATATCTCATCCTTATAGACAAATTAGGTATATAAGAAAATATATATTTGGAGGGAAAGTGGCTTCTTAGCCACTTTCCCTTTGTAATCATATTTTGCTCTAAAGATAAATATGACTAGCTACTTTCTCTAGTAGCTAGTACCAGTTCCCTTTTAGGTATGCTCTATTGTAGATTCTCTTCTTGTGCTATCATCACTTCTTGCTACACATTAGTCAATTCTTCCTCCACTAAAATAGGATTCAATTGAGTTCCTACTAGGTCCTCCTACCTTTTTAAGTGGTGTTACTTCTTCACTCATCTTCTATTCTACCTCATTTATTGTGTCTGTCTCTGCATTCATCCTAAATCCTCTACTTTTGTAGTTGCAAGCATTTATTTAAATGAATATGCTCATTATGTTTGTGTGACTGAGGTTATTTCATATCAAAATTATGAGGGTACATCAAGTTATGCCAAGGATTCCCGAACTTGGGCTTCCACTCAAAATTTTGTAGGTCCAACATGAATAACACTACTTGTTCTCTCTACTGGTTTGCCTTAAATGACTCTAGTATCTCAAAGTCTTCCTCGTGTATCCCCATCACTTCTCACAATGGTATAGTTTGTGCCTACTACAATGATTGCTCAATGTTATGCACCACTACTTGACTTTTGGTGATTTTATTTGTTGTCATCCTTTGAATGGACTCTGGTGACTATGACGGTGATGGTACGGGTGGCAAAAACTTCCTCTACCTTATTGGTTGTGTAGCTTTCTTTTTTGGTGGTGCCACTTCTCTCTTGGTGTAGTTTTCTCCCCTTCAAATTCCTTGATAGGTCCTTCAAGTGAAGCTTTCTTAAACTGTTATTTTACTCTTTGCTTTTTGGATTAGGCTTATTCACTTATGGTTTAGCATCTATCCACCTCAAAATTTATGGTGCTAACTCTAGTAAGTCCGTGGGAAGGTCCAATCCTGGAATCTACACACCTGCCCTGTATATGGGATCTAAAAATAGGCCAATCACATGGAAGACCATTGAGAAGTTCTTGGTGGTATGCATCAAATGTTTTTGGATACGTATTACCAAGTAGGTTACCTAATTATAAGCTACCCCCTTCTTGATGCCTTTTGAGTAGGGTATCAACCAAATTGGTAGTTTTGAAGCTCATTGCTCACTAGATAGCCTAGACATCATTACATTCATAATGCATTTAAGTCTCTTATGCAACAATTGAGTCAGTTTGATTCCACAACTTCCATGTGACAATAGATTGTTAATTTTTGCTTCAGAGTCATGACACTCTAGATCAATTGTTGATTTTTCTTAGGGTTGACTCATTCATTTACTATAGGTTATCCCCCCTTCAGTAATCCAAATATTCTTCTAAACATTTTAGCTAAATACACCACCTGTATCTCCTTGTATTCCACTTGTACTATGCTTGATCCGATCATACATTACCAACATTTGCAACATATACTACTTATAAAATTCCTTATCAAAATTATGGACTTACAAGATAAATTTGTGAATCTCTAGCTCTAGCTTCACTCACGTGAATGCTTCAATTTGAAAACAATGAGCATTCCTTCCCTTGGCCATCCTATTTATAACTTGTGCCCATTATCATTGTCACCCATGCAACTGTTTAGCAACTACCACTTCTTGCTTCAACTATCGCATGTACACCACTTTGCCATTTTTGCATGTAATTGTCATCCTTTTCTAATTTTATCTTTTCCTTATTTCATATTTTTCCTTATTTTTTCATTTTTTTTACTTGCAACTTCTTCCCTTAAGTCATTGACATTGCATGAAGTGCATGGAAATGCCTATGCAAGCTTCCAACATTTCTGTCAATGCTCCTTCATGTTGATGACTACCATTTTTCTCACTTACTTAGTCCTCATTATCATAAATTGATTCTGGATGCTACCTACTATGATGGTTCCCTCAACTTCAGGGTATCTTTGACTATTGATCCTACCTTTGATCATCCAGTCCTCACAATATGCCAATCTATCCTATCCTCCTCTCCTTGTCGACATCTTCTATCCATCAATAAATGACAAGAAGATCAAGGATTTGTTCTATTGTCATCATTATGATAGATCTCCTATCTATCATTATTAATATGGAACGTTTACTTGCCATCATTATGATGGATCTCACATTCATTAAGTTTTTTGCTTTCACATGTCTCACATTCATTGAATTCAAAAGGATACTCTAGTATAGCACTTGATAGTTGACCTTCTTATGTACTTCCAAAATTAATCAAAACCAATGCACATACTTGCTTCACAAAATTGGTCTATAGACCTTGCAAATTTATTCCTAATATCACCTCAAAATGAATGCATAGATTTGCTTCCCAAGATTGGTCTATAACCCTTGCAAGTTCATTCTCAATATGACTCAAAGTTAATGCACCAATTTGCTCTCAAACCCTTGCTAGTATATTTCCAAACCCTTACTCATATTTGCTTTTTCATTCAACAATAATTCACAATTACTTCCAACTTCAATCAATCACTAATGCATATCAAATCAATCCTTATACCTCCAATCATATGACATCAAAAATATTTTATTCAAACAAAACCACCTTAAGAAAGAGTTAAATCACATACCTCTAAAAATTGCCTTGATAATGATGTGCTTCTATGAATTTTCCAAACCTATCTTTAACAAATAATTTTTCTTTCTTTTGCTACTTCAAAATAGGTTAGCACTTCTCCCTTTTAGTGTCAAATCATATACTCAAAATTCCTTATTAAAATATAAGTAATATTTTTTTTTGATCGGTTAAAGAGGTTAGATTTCAACCGGGTTTTAACAGGGCCCCAAAACCTGATTACAAAATAGTAATAGATGCCAAAAGATCAATAAAATTCAGAACATGGTGCCAACCTTCAAAATTCTCATCCATTAAGGTTGTCCTTAGGAGGCAGCTAGAACAACAAAACTTAACAAAATAAACTCTTAAGAGGATCCAAAAAATAAAAGAAGGCATTAAGCATCAAATTGCAACCAACAATATCCTAGAATGGAAGGGAGACACTTAAACCTCCATATTAGGCTCAACAACAACTTCTTGGAGTCCGTCATTGGAAGTATCCATTTTAGCATCATTTCCTTTAGCAGGGACATCCTCAGGAATAGTAGTTGCCTTTAAATATTCAGTAGGAGCACATCCTACACCATCAACGAATGATTTCCTGAAGAACCACATAACCATAAGCAATAAAATTTCAATCAATATCCAAGTAACCTTTTATCCCTTCTTTTATAATATTCAAAATATAAAATTGAAAGACCAAATATACACCTTATTTCTCCAACTTTAAAACATACAACATACAATTTTATAATACTCAAATACACCTTATTTCTTCAACTTTGAAACATAAAATATAATTTTAATACAATAAAAAATTACTCCTTATTTCTCCAATTTAAATCATACAATACACTTTTCAGATAATAAAAAATACATCTTATTTCTCCAACTTGATCACATACAGAATGCAATATAAATAATTCATAATGAAGCACTAAAATCAATGTGGCACCTTATTACTCCAACTTTAATGAAAATTAAAATTTCTTTTGCATACCTTTCACCTAAAAACCTTTATTATCATGAACGGGGTTTGACCCCTGAACCTCCCAAACCGTAGTGCCTAGCCACCACCACCATGACCAGCTAGGCTAGCCCAGTAGGTAGCAACTAGAAAGGTTACCCTTATATCTATATCCTCACACGCTTCCAAACTGAAACTACCACAATGTCTTCCTAGCCAAAAATACACCCGATAGAATTTGACCTTCGGATCTCTCCCATGGTAGGATCTTTGCACGACCTAGCCAACTGACTAGGTTGCACACCAGCTTGAGAACCAAATGCACACAATAAAACTTTCACCCCTTCACACTTCATGAAATGGATACACAACAAAAATATGATGCAACTAGAAATCGAACTCAACACTCCTTGCTCTGTAGCACCTTATCCAAGGTTGGACAACCGTTTGGGATACCCCAACGGTTGGAACAATACAATGAAACCTCCTTTTCTTGTTCAAGCTTTAGAACCCATGAATTCTGCCTTCTTGTTTTTTGTCTTCTCCTTACCTTGAATTTTTAAAATGGTGCATAAGGAGATATCAAAATCATTCGCATTAGAAAATCGTTTGCATTAAAATATTTCAAACATTAGTAATCGTGGTAAGTAAATAAAATATTTTCTTCCATATAAATATATCTTTATTTTCATTATCGTGGAGTCAGCTTCAAAATTTATTTTTTGATTTTTAAATCCTTCAAAGATGTTGGCGCCAAACCCTTCTTTTTAAATTATAATATAAAAATATTATAATAAACCCTTTGGCCTTCTCTTGTAGTATTTGGACCTTTGTCCATGCAAATTTTATAAACTCCACTTTTAAACCTTTTAAAACTTTTGGCCCTCTCTATAAAATTTTAAATCTTCTTAAAATTTTGGCCCTCTCTATGAAATTTTGAACTTTTTTTATAATATTTAAATCAATATTATAATCATTTTTTTTCAATAATTTTCCTTGCTTTGAGATATACCTTACCTTGAATAATTGTCCAACCTTACAAGATTATTTCTACCTTGAATACCATGCATCCTTTTTACATCAACCCTTTGACATCAATGAAAACTCAATATGCTTAATATTTCCAACAATCTCTCCCTTTGTCATTGATGGTAACCCTTACAAAAAATTTCTTTTACTGCAACTGGATTCCCAAACTGCTCCCCCTAACAAGCTGCTCCTTACTGAAATCTCTCTCCCTTACTGAAATCTCTCCCCCTTTGACATCAATGGCAAAGGGCTCCTTTTAGGGCTAAAAATAAAATACTTAGCTCAGCCTCCTCATCACCTCCTTTTCTTGAGGTGATTAATTTTGGGATGGGAGTAAAGCTACTCCCAACTTACAATGCTCTTCTTATTTTTCAGTATTTTTCCAAACTTTTTAAGTCATACCTGTTTGAGCATTTTGAGCATCCTTTTTCTTGCTTGTCTTTGGAAGTTCCAAAATTTTGTTCTACACCACTTTGCTCTATACCCTAAATTATTGCATTTGTAACACCTAATGTTGTAGTCCTTGAAAGGTGTAAATGAATTCTTGGTGAAGCCATGATCATTTTTATCATGAACCCTGTAATGTATAACTTTATGACCAAAATTATTACATGAGAAATAATAACCTTAGAAGAAATATTCATCTTGCCTTCATCTCATGGTTCTTTCTTTGCTTCTCTTGTGATGGTCCCTATTCCTTGATGATCCTTTGTTTGCTTCCTCTTTGATACTACCACTTCTCAACTTATCAGTATAGGTCTTAGGCTCTTCTTAAAATACCTTCTTTGATGCTTCTATTTCTTTTGAGCTTGACTCCTCTTCTTGTACCTCTTGACCTTCCTCATAACCAAGTCCAGTCTTCATAAATGGAGATCTCTATGTTTTGATAATATCATCCAAATATTTTGAGCTTTTTCTAAATTGATATATCTTATTATTGAATTTCTCAAGTCCCTTCCTTAGAATGTCAGCTTCATGTTCTAGTCTTCTACATTCTAGTTCTTTTACCTTTAATTGTTCAGCCATACCTTCTTCAAATTTATTTACCTCTTCATTCTTAAGTTTTAAATTGGTGAGATCTTGTAGAAGTTTTACCTTTGTTTTCTCATCCTCTTGTACTTGATCCTTCAATATTAAGTTCTTTCTTTTCAACTCTTCAAAATCAAGTTCCTTTTCCATATCAACTGTGGCTTCCTCTTCCTTTTTTGAATATATCTATTTTCTAGGTCTTTAATCACAAGAGCATCTTATTTTTCTTCTTCTTGGGTTTTGACAACAAGAGCATCTTCATTCTCTTCTATGGCCAAAAATAGGATTTCTTCCTTTTCACTATCGAAGAGGCTTTCATCACTTTCACTTGAAGCACTACTTGCTTCTTCAACATAAAAACTCTTTTTGTAACTTTGAAAGATATTTTTCTCATGTTTGCCTTGACCATACCTATTTTTATTTTCATAATAAAACTTTCTTTCCTTCTTTTTTTGTAATCATTTTCTTCTTCACTGCTACTACCTCCATTTTATGGATAATTAGTTGCATAGTGACCAATGTTACCACAACTAAAACATTTCATAGTCTACATATTTTTGTGTTTTCTTGGATCCTTCTTATTTCTTCTCACAAAGTTAACCTCTTCTTCACTACTTGATTCATCACTTGATTCTTGTTCTTTATTCTTTTTCTTCTTTGAAGTTTTGAATGTTACCTCTATTTTTTATGTTTGTTCTTTTTCTATCCTCATCTCATAGGTTGTGAGAATCCCATGTAACTCATCTATGCTTAAAGTTTTGAGATCCTTCATCTCTTCTATTTTTGAAACCTTTGCATCATACCTCATAGGGAGTGACCTTAATATTTTCTAAACAATAGTAGATTCCTCAATATTTTCTCCAAGTCCATGAATAGTGTTGACAATCTCATCAATACAAAGTAGATACATAACAATATCTTCATCATATTTCATATTCAAGTCTTCAAACTTCCTCCTATGTGTTTGAAGTTTTGCCATTTTGACCTTGTCATCTACTTCATATGTTCTCTATAATTTATCCCATATTTCTTTTGTTGAAGTGCATTGCATGACTTTCACAAACTCTGATTCACATAACCCACTCAAAATTACATTCATTGTCTTGGTATTATATTCATATGGTTTCTTACCACTTGCATCTATAGGAGGAGTTGTAGATGGTGTGAATCTATTTTCAATGGATTGCCATGTATCATATCCATGTGTCATAAAATAAGTCTTCATCCTCACACTCCAGAAAGCATAGTTAGTTCCATAAAATAATGGAGCCTTATTTGATGAAAACCCTTCCTTATAAGCCATGTGTATTCCTATAAGATATTCCTTCAAGTTGTTAGACTTTCATGAAGGAACCCACTTTGATACCAATTGAAGAACACAAGCTTATACTGATAGGGGGTGAACAGTATAAGATCAAAATTTTACTTTTCTTTCCAAAGTAATATCATCCAATATTATCAATTGCAATAATGAAATAATACACAAGTCATCACACACACATAAGAGACATAGTTTTAACGTGGTTCACCCAATGTGAGCTACATCCACGGAGAAAATATTTCTTATAAATTTTCTCAACAAATCTCTTAGAAACCAATTCCCTATTACAATGTTTATAGGAACCAACTCAAAGGAGACACCAATCCCCTATGCTTAAGTTCATGGACCTCTATCCACAAGAGACACCGATCCCCTTTACTTTGGTTTGTGGACCTCTATCCATAGGAGACACCAATTCCCTTTTCTCTAGTTTGTGGACCTTTATTCATAGGAGACACCAATCCCCTTTGCTCTGGTTCATGGATCTCTATCCACTAGAGACACCAATCCCCTTTGCTCTAGTTTGTGGACCTCTATCCATAGGAGACACCAATCCCCTTTACTCTAGTTCATGGACCTCTATCCATAGGAGACATCAATCCCCTTTGCTTTGGTTCATGGACCTCTATCCATAGGAGACACCAATCCCCTTTTCTCTAGTTGGTGGACCTCTATCCATAGGAGACACCAATCCCCTTTGCTCTATTTTGTGGACCTCTATCCATAGGAGATACAAATCCCCTTTTCTTTGGTTAATGGACCTCTATCCATAGGAGACACCAATCCCCTTTGCTATGGTTTACTCCAATACCTACTCTCAACTCTGCTCAAATTTACTCACTAAAACCTGCTCAAATATGCTCACAACTCTGCTCAAATATCCTCACATAAACCTACTCAAATCTTCTCATAATACCTACTCAAATCTACTCATAACACCTCAAATATACTCATAACACCTGCTCAAATCTACTCATAACACCTGCTCAAATATGCTCTCAAATATTACTCACAAATGTTGCTCAACCTTCTTATAAACTTTGCTCAACCTACTCACAAACTCTGCTCAACTTGCTCATAAAACTTTCTCAACCATTCTTAATTCTTGCATAGAAACAATTGCATATATCTTTCTCAAAAATATTTTCTTTGACTAAAGTAATTCAGACATATTCTACCCAGAATTCATTTTCTTTATGAACATATAGAGAATGATATGCATTACAAATACTCAATATATTCTTCTCACATTCATTAAGTCTGTTGCTTTCACATGTCTCACATTCATTGCATTCAACCAAATGCACACAACACAAATTTCACCCCTTCATGCTTCATGAAATGGATACACAGTAGAAATACGATGTAGCTGAGAATTAAACTCAATACTCCTTGCTTTGCAGTGCCTTGTCCAAGGTTGGACAACCGATTGGGATACCCCAATGGTTGGAACAACATAGTGAAATCTCCTTTTCTTGTTCAAGCTTCAGAACCCACAAATTCTACCTTCTTGTTCATTGTCTTCTCCTTACCTTGAATTTTCAAAATGGCGCACACGGAGACATCAAAATCATTCACATTAGAAAATCATTTGCATTAAAATATTTCAAACATTAGTAATCGTGGTAAGTAAATAAAATATTTTCTTCCATATAAATATGCCTTTCTTTTCATTATTGTGGAGTCAGTTTCAAACATTATTTTTTAATTTTTAAATCCTTTAAAGACGTTGGCGCTAAACCCTTATTTTTAAATTATAATATAAAAATATTATAATAAACCCTTTGGCCTTCTCTTGTAGTATTTGGACCTTTGTCCAAGCAAATTTTATAAACTCCACTTTTAAACCTTTTAAAACTTTTCCTTGCTTTGAGATATACCTTGCCTTGAATAATTGTCCAACTTTAGAAGAATATTTTTGCCTTGAATACCATGTATCCTTTTGACATCAATGACAACTCAATATGCTTAATATTTCCAATAATTATAGCCCAACCATATACTCCATCCTCTTGTATAGGAGCATCGCTTGATGATGGTGAGTGTGGAGTTTTTCCCATGTGTGGTTTTTGTTGGTTGATTTCTATTGTGGACCCCATGCTAACTTTGGGGTCCACTCTGTAACAAACAATCCCATGTTAACTCTAGGGCCATTTGTTTCCAAAATGAATAGCCCCATGTTAGCTTTGGGGTTCATTCTCTGCTCCTTTATTATTACCTAGTTTTTATACTCTATCGCATAAACCCTAAACACCTTGTGAGAGTAGCGTTATGAGAGTTTTGACAAATTATCTCACATGTATCCCACAATGGCCCTCATGGTGGTATATAAAGCACAAAAAATACATAGAGCTTTTCAAATTAGGAAGTAGGTTTGTGGGTGAAATGCCCTAGTGGTAGTTGGTGAACCATCACCCAATACCTCAAATGGGTGAATCATGGCCCAACGATATGCTTCATAATCTCTTGTGGGAGCATCGCTTGATGGTGGTGAGTGTGGAGTTCTCTTCATATGTGGTTTTTATTGATTTATTTTTCTTGTGGATATCATGTT
>JAQPPZ010004575.1:0-18190 GCA_028583015.1 Wollemia nobilis | reverse complement strand
CTTAATGTTGAACTTTTCAAAGGTCTCATCTTTGGTTTGAATGGTGTACAATTATATATACCAAGAGAAATCTTCAATAAAAGTAAGATAGTAATAATTAATTCATGGAAAGAGATGATGATGCTTAGTCATTTGTCGAGTTGCTCTTTAATTTTTAATCCTCTCATTAAAATAAATCAATATCTATTATGCTTAATAAATAGTTATACATGCTTGTGGAACAAAATATTTGTTACAACACAGTAAAACTCCTAAAATCTATGTCCACCTAGGGATTTTTGAAAACAAACTCTTTAGGTAACTACCAATGGTACACAAAACGTCAACAACTTACTTCCAATAAATACACTACTTCTTGGAATGATCACAAATGAAAAATCAAATGCAAGCCAATGAGTAATCACGAGCCATAACTTTTTTAGTACCATGTTGGATTTCATAATACTTGTTAAAATGAATGGAATCAACATATTACCTAAAATAGAAAAAGTGAATTATAAAAGGAATACTCATGATATTAAGGGCATTCGTAGGTACCAAAATAATCTCACTAAAATAAAAATAATTGCTTTTTAACCAATGATAAAAGGATTAATAGAGAGGGGTATAAATACCCAATTAGAAGAATTATTTAGATCAAGGTTAAAGAATCAACATTTAGGTTAAATAATAAAATAAGGGCTTGAATGTCTATACAATAAGTATAATAAAAAATTTGATTGTGACCTCAAGTGAAGCTTAACACCAACATTCCAACATCTTTATTTTTTGAGTATAACAATGATGGGATAATTGAATTCATCTTAGGGTTAATTGATGCAATTTCAAAGCATATTTTTTAGTATTCTTATCTATTTTTTAATCAATTTCATTAGTTTCTACCATATTACTTTCTTTGATCTATTCTAGGTCTAATTGACAAATGAGAATTTAATCCATTTCAAATTCATTTGTCTACTTCAAAAAAATTGACATCTAAAGTTGATGATAAATAAGGTTGAGAGAAGGAACGATACTTACATTTAATTCAATACCTATAACAATATTTTACTAGAGTTGTTAAGAAAATTATGAGAAGCATCATATATGGTATATTGTATCTATGGTGTTTAAAGATAATAGAAAGTTAAAGTATTGAGATAAGGTTGATAGTTGCATAGTCCTCCATAATCCCACTCTTAAATTTGTTATCAATTTTTTGCTTATAATAATTAATCACAATTAATCATGGTATTGTACTTTATCTCACCAAAGGATCTATGGCCGGTCATATAGCATTTATAATTTTTTTTTAATAGTACTATAATTGAGTTTGTAGGTCTTTGTGGGACAACACAATGGTTAAGGTTTTAGATTCTCTTTCAAAAGACCTAAGTTACAACAAAAGTAGTCAATGTGAAGTTTGGTTTGACCCTTCAACAACACTAACTTTTATAAATTTGTTATAATATATCATTAATTATCATGCTTTACCCTAAGCTACCAAGGGATAGGTGGATTGGTAGTTGCTTATTTGGTGAGGCACTTACCAAGAAGACACCCAAGTTTAAACCCTGGGGATAGCCTGTTTGCAAAGGTAGTAGTTTGATCTAAATCCTTTGAGTGTATGCCAAATCGATGATGTTGGTACAAATCTCGAGTGATCAATGGTCCTCTTCACATCGGGTCAACAAAAACGAGGTGGAATAGGTTTGGTGGGAGCAAACCCTGTGGTTTGAACCTTGCGCTTGTTAGTTATTAAAAATAGTGTGGTTGTAACCAACTTTCCTATGAATTATATCTATATATATAATTAATTAATTAAAAATAATATTTTAAAGTTTTTAAAGGGACACTTTTTTTTTTCTTGATAGAAGAGTTGGTTACAACCACACTATTTTTAGTAGTCGACAAGTTCAGGGTTCAAACCATAGGGGCTACATCGACAAAATATATTCCACCTCCTTATTTTATAGCCTAGTGTGAAGTGGACCATTGGTGCTCAGGATTTGTACCATCATCATCAATCTAGCACACACTTAGAGAATTTAGAACAAATAGTCCTTTGCAAGCATATCCCAAAAGACTCCAGGTAGTAGTTTTACTTCACATTACTTCAATATATATATATATATATATATATATATATATATATATATATATATATATATATATATATATATATATATTGGAACCAAAAATTATATTCAATAAAAAATAAGAGAGGTTATAATAAAAAGAGAGCTAAAAAAATCATAGCTCGGGACACAAGGCCACCCAAACAATCAACATCGTAAATACAAGGCCCGAGGGATGGGGAGCCAAAAATCGCTCACGCCAAATTCTCAATTCTCATTCATTAAACTTGGAAAAATTTACAATAATGGCAGCAGTCTGCCAAATAAACTCCTTTATCCCGAAAGATAGTTTATTTTTTTTATTACATTACAGCATTTCCAACTCTGGAAGAAAAACAACCCAAACAGGTCCAGAATGGCCCTCTTGCCTTCACGTCTGCAACTCTGTCTCAACAGTTTTTCGACCCCTTGTGCATGCCTTCGCTTCCCCTTTTAAAATCTCTGGCGTGACTCTCCGTTTCCCTTTTTTGACCCTTCGTTTCATTTCCCGTGCCTCTTCGTTGTCTTGGCTTTCGAAACGTCTTTCTTTCCGACTCTTGATCTTCGTCTGCTTTCATTGCACCTTGGTGCCACGTGCTTGTCCAGTGCTGCCACTGTAGACTCTGTCCGCCTGTCAACCAATGATGACGCTCGGTATACCCACCGCTCGATAATTTCCTCTGTAACGGCCCCTGTAACCGCCTGCCCTTTTTCTTTTCTTTGGTCATGAAAATGCGACATGTCGCGATATCGCGACACTTTTTCTTCTCTGCCTTCCTGCCCTTTTCGAGTCACGAAAATGCGACATGTCGCGATATCGCGACACTTTTTCTCTCTTGCGCCTTCTCTCTCTCTCTTTGAGTCGCGAAAATGCGACATGTCGCGATATCGCGACACTTTTTCTCTCCTGCGCCTTCTCTCGTCTTTTGGTCGCGAAAATGCGACATGTCGCGATATCGTGACACTTTTTCTCCCTTGCGCCTTCTCTCGTCCTTTGGTCGCGAAAATGCGACATGTCGCGATATCGCGACACTTTTTCTCCTTGCGCCTTCTCTCGTCCTTTGGTCGCGAAAATGCGACATGTCGCGATATCGCGACACTTTTCCTCTCTTGCGCCTTCTCTCGTCCTTTGGTCACGAAAATGCGACATGTCGCGATATCGCGACACTTTTCTCTCTTGCGCCTTCTCTCGTCTTTTGGTCGCGAAAATGCGACATGTCGCGATATCGCGACACTTTTCTCTCTTGCGCCTTCTCTCGTCTTTTGGTCACGAAAATGCGACATGTCGCGATATCGCGACACTTTTCTCTCTTGTGCCTTCTCTCGTCTTTTGGTCGCGAAAATGCGACATGTCGCGATATCGCGACACTTTTCTCTCTCTCGCCTTCTCTCGTCTTTACGTCGTGAAAATGCGACATGTCGCGATATCGCGACACTTTTTCTTCTTTGCCGACATGTCGCGATATCGCGACACTTTTTCTACTTTGCGGTATTTTGCCTTTCGTTGGATGCTCCTGCATCAGACAACCGGGGTGGATTGAGAAGTGACCTTCACTTCTGTACTGTTCTGTCACCTTCTTTTTAACTGGGGCTGTACAAGCTCTCCAAGCTTCAACAAAATCTGGGTCTTCAGGGTACAAACCCTTAAGTTCTTCAAACTCCACAACTTCCACTCTCATTGTTGTCAGCAAACTCTTTTCATCCATCTCCTTCAATGGCTTCAACTTGTGGCGCACTCCACCTTTTGTCAGAGAGTAAGTATTCGCATGCCCATCATACACCGCACGTCTATCAAATTGCCATGGCCTCCCCAACAACACATGGCAAGCATCCATAGGCAAAACATCACACAGGACCTCATCCTGGTATCTCCCAATATTGAACTTGACTAAGGACTATTCACTGACCAATGCCCTATGGTCCTTCTGCAACCACGCAATCCGGTATGGATGCGGGTGTCTCCTCCTCTCTAGCTGTAACTTAGTAACCATTTCTTCAGAGACCAAGTTATCAGTACTACCATTATCTATAATAACATTACAGACCTTACCTGAACATTTGCACCTTGTGCGGAACAGGCTCCTCCTCTGGTCTGGTCCTTTCTCCTCATTCAACAAGGTTCTCCTTGTGACCATAACTTCTCCTCTCTCTGCCTCCTCAGAATGTTCTGATTCAGCACCTTCATCTACTACAGCAGCTCTGGCATGACCCTCAGGTCTCCTATTCATCCTCTCTTGGTGTTGGGGACACTCATATGCCCGATGTCCCTCTTCCCCACAATGGAAACAGGTTCCACGAAATCCTCCTCTTCCATATCTACCTCTTCCTCTTTGGTAACCATTGTTCTGATTACGGGATCTGTAATCATTATCTCCCTTCTGATCCTGACTACTGCTAGCTTCTTCTTTCTTCTCATCTCGTCCTCCATCTATTCTTCCACCAGTTCTTTCTCCATGACCTCTTCCTTTCTGCTTACCCTCAAACCTTCTGTTCAGCTTCTCTTCAACTTTTAGAGCAAACTGGTAAGCATCCTCAATGGTGCTCATCCTAACCAGACTCAACTCTTCTTGAATACTGGTTCTCAATCCATTGATGTAACGGGCTACCTTCTCCTTGTTAGCCTCGGAATGGCCAGTTCTGATTGAGATCTGGTAAAACTCCTCTGTATATTCTTTGACAGATTTGTTTGACTGTCTCAAACTCTGCATTTTCCTCAACAGATCCAATTCGTAATCTGTAGGAATAAACTGTCTCTTCAACTTCTCTACCATTCGATCCCATCTGGTTATCTTTTCCTTTCCGCTTCTATTTCTTTCTAGCTGCACTTCTTTCCACCATATGCTAGCATGGCCTTTCAACTTCATTTTTGCCAATTTGATCCGATCTGGATCTACAACCTCCTCATACTCAAAATATTCCTCCATATCATTGATCCAATCAATCAACTCCTCTGGATTGAGATTCCCAGAATACGTGGAGACATCAAACTTTGGCTTCTTCCCGATCCGAGATATGGCCTTAACTAATCTAGCTTCTACAGGATCCATTGCTTCTTCTTCATCTGATGGATTATCAACCTCCCAAGCTTCATCTTCACTACGGTCTTCTCTCCTTGGCTCAACCCCTCTTCGCAACTCCTCTTGCAGGGCTTGCACTTGCCTCTGCAAAGCTCTAAAATCTTCTTCAGGTACCACATTTCTCCCACCACCATGGTTTCTTCGTGGAGGCATTCTTCCTCACTCTCTTCTCACAACCCTTAACCACAGATCCTGGTGTAAACTGCCTCACGTTCGGCGATCTATTTACACACTCAGGAACTCTATGCTCTTCCACAGATCCTGGTGCAAACTGCCTCACTTTCGTGATCTACTCACACACTCAAGAACTTTCACTCTTCCATAGATCCTGGTGCAAACCCCTCACTTTCGGTGATCTGCTCACACACTCAGGAACTCCCGCTCTTCCACAGATCCTGGTGTAACCCTCACTTCTTCTCCACCCTCCCTCTTCCATCTAAGTGCCTCACTTTCGACGATCTGCTTACACACTCAGGAACTCCCGCTCTTCCACAGATCCTGGTGCAAACTGCCTCACTTTCGATGATCTGTTTACACACTCAGGAACTCCCGCTCTTCCACAGATCCTGGTGCAAACTGCCTCACTTTCGACGATCTGCTCACACACTCAGGAACTCCCGCTCTGATACCACTTGATGGGGAGCCAAAATCGCTCACCCCAAATTCTCAATTCTCATTCATTAAACTTGGAAAAATTTACAATAATGGCAGCAGTCTGCCAAATAAACTCCTTTATCCCGAAAGATAGTTTATTTTTTTTTATTACATTACAACATTTCCAACTCTGGAAGAAAAATAGCCCAAACAGGTCCAGAATGGCCCTCTTGCCTTCACGTCTGCAACTCTGTCTCGACAGTTTTCTGACCCCTTGTGCATGCCTTCGCTTCCCCTTTTAAAATCTCTGGCGTGACTCTCCGTTTCCCTTTTCTGACCCTTCGTTTCATTTCCCGTGCCTCTTCGTTGTCTTGGCTTTCGAAACGTCTTTCTTTTCGACTCTTGATCTTCGTCTGCTTTCATTGCACCTTGGTGCCACGTGCTTGTCCAGTGCTGCCACTGTAGACTCTATCCGCCTGTCAACCAATGATGACGCTCGGTATACCCACCGCTCGATAATTTCCTCTGTAACGGCCCCTGTAACCGCCTGCCCTTTTTCTTTTCTTTGGTCACGAAAATGCGACATGTCGCGATATCACGACACTTTTTCTTCTCTGCCTTCCTGCCCCTTTTCGAGTCACGAAAATGCGACATGTCGCGATATCGTGACACTTTTCCTTTTCGGCCTTCCTGCCCTTTGTGAGTCACGAAAATGCGACATGTCGCGATATCGCGACACTTTTTCTCTCTTGCGCCTCCTCTCGTCTTTTGGTCGCGATAATGCGACATGTCGCGATATCGCGACACTTTTTCTCCCTTGCGCCTTCTCTCGTCCTTTGGTCGCGAAAATGCGACATGTCACGATATCGCGACACTTTTTCTCTCCTGCGCCTTCCCTCGCCTTTTGGTCGCGAAAATGCGACATGTCGCGATATCGCGACACTTTTTCTCTCTTGCGCCTTCTCTCGTCTTTTGGTCGCGAAAATGCGACATGTCGCGATATCGCGACACTTTTCTCTCCTTTGCGCCTTCTCTCGTCCTTTGGTCGCGAAAATGCGACATGTCGCGATATCGCGACACTTTTCTCTCCTTTGCGCCTTCTCTCGTCCTTTGGTCGCGAAAATGCGACATGTCGCGATATCGCGACACTTTTCTCTCTTGCGCCTCCTCTCGTCTTCTGGTCGCGAAAATGCGACATGTCGCGATATCGCGACACTTTTCTCTCTTGTTCCTTCTCTCGTCTTCTGGTCGCGAAAATGCGACATGTCGCGATATCGCGACACTTTTCTCTCTTGTGCCTTCTCTCGTCTTCTGGTCGCGAAAATGCGACATGTCGCGATATCGCGACACTTTTCTCTCTTGTGCCTTCTCTCGTTTTCTGGTCACGAAAATGCGACATGTCGCGATATCGCGACACTTTTCTCTCTCTCACCTTCTCTCGTCTTTACGTCGCGAAAATGCGACATGTCGCGATATCGCGACACTTTTTCTTCTTTGCCGACATGTCGCGATATCGCGACACTTTTTCTACTTTGCGGTATTTTGCCTTTCGTTGGATGCTCCTGCATCACGAGGTCAAAAATAAAACCAAACCCTAAAAGGGTGAATAAACATAATAACTAAAAAAAGGGAACAAATACAAGAGGATACCGAGCCCTATTGTGGGAACTAACATAACAACCTGATGTTGGATAATGTCATCCCCCTCAACCTGCTATGTCAAGGCCTCAAAGAAACAAAGGGACCTTAATGCGGAGGGAGGTTAGGCAGAGCCGCATTGATAGTGCACATAGTCTTGCACTAGAACCTGACAAGATTTATCAAATGTGCCAACCGATGAGTCAACTTGGAAGACTACGAGTGGAGTTGAACAGTAACAACAAAAAATATTGTAGTCTTTTCATGCAAGGAAAACTGAATAGAAATTGAATCTCTAGAATAAACAACAACTTTCCTAGCTTTCCAAAGTTGAAACAAAATAATAGCATGGAAGAAATTCCA
This sequence comes from Wollemia nobilis, assembly GCA_028583015.1. NCBI lineage: Eukaryota > Viridiplantae > Streptophyta > Pinopsida > Araucariales > Araucariaceae > Wollemia > Wollemia nobilis. The sequence goes on along the minus strand of JAQPPZ010004575.1, from coordinate 10,422 downwards.
CTAAGCAGCAATATAGGCAAGCCAACAATTGTTATCTCCAAAAAATATCATCTGCCATCTAAAAATTTTTGGATGAAAAGGCTTGAACAATGAGTGAATCCAAGACCAAACAGATTGAGGAGGAGGGCAGAACCAAAATAGATGTTTGAAAGTCTCAAAATGACCACAAGCTGGACACTTAGGATTAGGAAGACCGAACCTACTAAGTCTCCCTCCCATAGGAAACCCTTGATAAATAAGAGACTAGAAAAAAAAGTTAATCTTGGGTTCAAGGTTACACTCCCTAATATGGTTCAAACAAGTAATCTAAATATAGGAGGTAGAGTGAGTCTACCATATCTCATTAAGTTTATCAATACTAGGGGAAATATGACTAAGAAGTTGATAAAACAAGGAAGGAGAGTAGTTCTTAAAAGGAGTATCTACATACCAACACCAATCCCTCCACTAGGCACTTGGGGGTTGAAGACCGAGCTTATGAAGCATGACATCAAGTATGAGCTCTTGAATCTTAAGAATAGAAGGAAGATCTGAATTCTGAATATTAAATTTCTGTTTGAGATTAGGCCAAGGAATCCAGTCTCGAGAGTGCACTAAATCATTAATATAGCAAATACCCTTACGAAACAACCTCAAAGCTTTAATCCTTGGCATATCAACAAGAAGAACTGAAGAGTTAGACAAAATAGGAAACCAAAAAATATTTTGAAAATTGAATGAAAGACCATTACGAAAACCATCACCAATCCAATAAAGATAAAGTTTCACCACCTGCCAAAAACTTAATTTAAATATTTTTCTAGTACTTTGTTGTGTATTAATCTTTTTCGTTGCTGTGACTTGTTCTATACGCTTAATATCTCCCTCTTCAACCTTTTATTTGGTCATCTTAACAAGGGGAAATGTTATATATAGATACACGCTACTAAAATTATCTCGCACTATAAACTTAATAGGATTTTTATTAACTTTCTTTTAAGCATAACAACAAGAAATTATATACATACGACCAAAATAATCTTACTTACTACTTTCTTAAAATTATGATTAACAAAATGAAAATATACCATTTTATCTCTAAAATAAGGTAGGTTAGAGTTAAAAAGAACCACGAAATTTAGTCTTATGACTTTTTGTAATCCGGTTTTAAGATTCTTTATAAAAACTATTTTTAATTTAATTTAACTAACCAAAAAAAACCACGAAATTTTAATATTTTTATATAATTTAAATAAAAATTAATGTAATGAAAACCTTATATGCTTTTAAAAGTGTTAGAAATTGCCTCCTAAAACTTCGATTTAGTTGACAGTGTTGACCTCATAAGAAAAGGTCGAATGCACTGTAAGTCTTCAATAATATTTATTTTAAATATCATATTTTGTTACAAACATTAAAAACAAATTACATAAGAGATCGGTAAGCAGGACTTTCGGATCGAATTCTGCCGCCACGAGAAGACCAACATTTGAAGCAAAATAGAAGATGAGATCGAGAATGTGACAAAAGGACACTTCATCAAAGTGAACATTCCTTCTATATTTCAGGTCCACACAGTAAACCCTTTTAGATCACCCTAATACACAAGCTTTACAAGGACAGGGTGCTCTTACTGCTACGCGAATTCAACAGGGAATGCTACTCTGCGTCATCATATCTTCACAGCAGAGGCTCTGGATACTATATACCCAGTTCCGATGGTTCAGAAAACTTCTGCGCTTTGAACATCGGGGCTAAATCTCACGCGATTTCTCTACACCATATGAAAAAATGAATGTCAAGAGCCGCACAATAACGAGAAGTACTAATTAACGAGTCACAATCATGGAGAAATTATAGTAGAGGATAATTAAGTCTTACCAGAGGCTTACTGCAGGTTCCAGCAGAGTTTTCCAATTGAGGCTTCTCTGTCAAATTTTGAGCGGGCGCGACGCTTTCCTGAGCCTGCGCGTCTTTATTAAGGAAGAAATCCAGAATCTTCTCCGCAGTCTCCGAACTGTTGCGGCTTTCCGTGGCCAATTGAGCCAGCTGGGCCTTGGTGAGACGGACTTTCACCCGAACAGTTTTGTCTTCTCCGTCAACAGGCGAAGGAGAAGCAGGACGAAAAGAACTGATGGCCGAAATATCCGAGCTGGATCTGCGCTCCAACAGCATAGCCTCCAGCCGCGACTTGGCGCTCATGTTGATCTCGGATCGAACCCTGCCGGGTGCTCTGTGATCCTCATTTTTAGGCATCTCAAGCAGAAAGTAAAGGTGCTTGGGGTTAAGTTGCGTGGATCCTTCTAGAGGCTTAGCTCTTATCCCCAGATGACGAACCGCATCGGAATGTAATATTACATGATTCGGATAATTCCGGACGACTTGTTCCACACTCACAGGCCCCTTAAGCTTCATAATCTCTCCGTCGAGCTTCATGATTCTCACCCGACCAGACCCTTTTGATGAGGCAATGGCATTCCCCATATTAACTACTAGCTACTGCAAAATAGGATTTCCGGAAATCTGTTAAACCAATTATGTCTGTCCCAAGCCAAAGCGATGGAATATATGGTAGCTTTGGCATGTGAAGCTTCGACCCGTGACACGGCGGGGCCGCGCAGGCAAGGTAGACAAGTCACGCGAATCTTTCGCGGGGAGGTCAAGTTCACACGTAAGTTAAAACGTTTCAATTCTCAATTCAATGCCGTGAACGACGGGTTGGGTTGGGATAAGGTATCAAATCCAATGTTCTTCTTGAAGTGTGTCCAACCAATGTGTGTGGTACTAGTTTTCATGACTTGTCTTAGACAGATTTTGAAAGAAGAATGAATCAAAGGTAAAGTTGGCTTTATTGGGCCAATAGAGGTAAAAAGTTCCCATCAAAGGATTGACACCATCTTATAAAAGTTTTAATGAAAGAGGGAAAGTAAAAGTTTTCGAGTGTCTAAGTGGTTGGAAATTTGAAAAGATAATAGAGAAATTTTAATTGGTGTAAGAAGAACAAAAATTTAAAAACATTTTCAAAGAGAAAGGAGAAGAATTTTTTTGAAAAGTTTAACTATGAGTTGCAAAAAGTTTTTGAGGGTAGACGAAATAAAAGTTTTGAGAAATAAACATTCAAAAGGTTTGACAAAAATATTGGGGAAAAGCATTTCACTAATCACCTAATGAAAGTTTAACTTATATGTGAACTTGATCTCAAAAGTTTCAATGCAGGAAGACGAGGAAACATTTCAATTATCGTTTGATAGCTTGTGTCACCTTGAAAGATAAAAGACATCTAAAAAAAGAGCATAAGCACTTTGGGAAGCGAGACATAATGCAGAAAGTGTCCAAAAGGAAGAAGGGTTAGATTGCAAGACATCAATACTAGTGCACAAGCTCCCAAAAGGGCAGACGAGTTGAACTGATGAGCCATTACTTAGAAAAGTTAAAGATCATCTACTAGCATTAATTGGGCTTAGTAATCTAAGGAGAGTGGCTGGTTTGTTTAATTGGGCATGATTTGTAATATTCATATTCATTTATATATGTATGGGAAGTCATGACTATTAGACTTCATATATATATGGGAAGTGTTCCTTGTGCATTGTCTATGGATGATTCATTCATCCATTTATCCCATTATTGTGTAAAAGAATCTTATGATCTTGGCACATCACCCTTGTTTAGCTTAGGCTAGATTAGAACCTTTTTTCCTTTTTGCTATCTTTGTTTCCTATGGTTTCTCTCCCCCTTGTTCTCTATACACTTAATAAATAAGTAGGATAGGTTAGAGAGCATTGAAGATCACATATTAAAGGAAGACAACCTTGTAAATCCCTAAAGGTAGTTCGATCAAGACATTTCCTATGCTCTCGAAGTTGCCTTGTTATGATGCTCCATATGAGGCACGATAATCTGGTCATATGGTCCTTCACATCTATGACCATGAAAATCAAAGAGGACAATAGTTTAATGACATGTCGGGTGGGACCCAATTGACTCATTTTGGTTGGTCCCTTTATCTAGAAGAACTTTAATAGATTGAGACCTTGGTGAAGTTCTATGTCTATCTTCTTGATTGAAGCATCTAAAAAATCTCACCTAGCGACTCCACTCAAAGACAAATATCTAGAAGAAGCCACTTAGAAAGATACCAAATTGAGATCCTAGTGAAGATCTCATTTTACCTACTTAAAGAGCAAATGCAACATTCACCTAGTGACTATGCTCAAAACATAGAATTTGAATGTTTATGAACAAAAGACCCACAACAAAATCCCTTGGTGTTGCCAATCTCCAAGTGTTGCTCTATCACTTAACACCATTTTGAGATGAAGAGACAGAGGATAGATCATGGTTGCTCAACTACCTAAGAAATTCCTTGATTGGAATGATAGAGGTCCATTGCGACCTCCTACTCTGTCCACAATATGGGATAATATTTTAATATTTACACTAAAGTCTCTCCCATACTACACTAGGGAAAATATGACAACTCTGATCAAGTACCTATAGAACATGGTGAGCTTGTGTACAATTCATTATGTGATAAAGCAAAATATGACTCTGAGGTTGTTGGTAGCATTATTTAGAGGTAAGGCTCACAAGTGGTATGTCTCACTTCAATCACACTTGATTGATGATTGGGACCAATTGGTGGCCATGTTCATGCAAAGTTTCAAGGAGAAGGAAGATGGAGTGTCTCTCTTGGAGTAATTGTCAACTATAAAGAGAGCATCGATGGAGACCATGGATGATTTCAATATTAGATTTTTTCCCTCTCAAGTATGATATTTATTTATTATTTGAAGGCATTAGATTCTAAATTTTTCTTGATGATTAAGGACATGGAAGGAAATTCTATCTTAGATGCCTATGACATAGTCATCCAGGATGGACACGATATAATCTAGATTGGAATTCTAGATTCTAGGCCTCCCATGCCTCTATTTATTAGTGTTCAATATACATACTTCCTCAAGTCATTTATTCAATCTTTTAGCAAACACCAGTCATACCTGCAATCCATATTCCCCTTCCTATCTTAGTTCCCTCTGCTTCAAACAACTCAATGTTTGAAGTAATAAAAATTTTACTCAAGAAAGTCATAAATGGAATGTTGTCCATGAGGAGGGACCAAAATTCCTAGAGGTTTCAATATCAGAATAATCTAGATCTCCCTTCCACCAAGGTAACTAGGAAAATAGACATTATAATGGCTATCTAAGACCCTAATTTTAGGCCAATTAGGATACTGACTAGGCATAAATTCAAAATCATCAACTGGTGCATATATTGACCCCATTGCAACAAATACTTCATAACCCTGTTAAGTAGATAGGTCCCATTTAGAACAATTATGTAGAGGAATTTTCTTCTTGGTACTTCCCACCTACAATGCCTAATCTACCCAACTCTTTTTTGAAGAAAGCTCCTAGCTATTTGCAACAATAAGAAGTGAAATAATGTTTGCCTATGCATCTACTTCTTATTCAAGATATTAGGTACAAGAAATGAGCTAAAATTCAACTACCTCATCCCTTCATGAATCAAGTGGTGCACCTTCAAAGAAAATCTTGGTAATCTAGTATCACGGGGAAGTCCACCATATCTAATGGAGTAGGCAATCCAACAACTAATAGACCATAAGTTTGGTAATACTATGTGACAAGGGCAAAAAGTTGGATTATGGAAGGGTATGAGAAGAGTATAGAGATAGCCCCAAACCCTAGAAAACACTAGCTAAGACTAAAAGGGGACCTATCATCTTAGTACCACCAAGGCGTAGTACACCAAAACCTATGGTGGTTAGCAAGACGAGATTTGAAAGATTCAAAGGAGTACACTCTAAACAAAACCCTTAAAAAATTATCAATTAGCTATAGTAGCTCCTATTTTTTCTTTGGAAGAACTTCTTTCCTTGTCTGTTTTGTCCATCCTTGCTTTTCTTTTGATGCCTATATCTTTATGATTCCTTGTACCTGTGATCCTATTTTTCTTCACCATTGTTGTTCTTTGGTTCTTTACAATCTGTTGCAAAATATCCATACTTTCCACAATTGAAACACTTAACAGATCTTAGATCTATGGATCTTTTGGAACCTTTATCTCTTCTACCATAATTGGCTTCTTCATCACTAGAAGAATCATTGCTTGATTCTAACTTCTTACCGTTTGTTTCCTTGTTTGTTTTGAATGCAGCCTCCTTTGGAGGGATAGGATATTTTGTTCTTATCTCAAAGGTTGTAAGCATGCCAAGCAAAGAATTTCTTGTCAGGAAATCACTATCAATTGATGTTTCTATAGAAGAGACCTTTTCACTATACCTTTTTGGAAGAGTTCTCAAGATCTTATCACAAGCATCAGATTCATCGACCTTCATTCCAAGTCCTCTCATCTCATGTACAAGTTCATCAACATTACTGAGATAGTCATGAATGTTTTCATCATCCCACATTCTTAAGTTTTCAAATTCTCCTTTGAGATTTTTGATCTTAGCTTTCCTTACACCTTTATCTCCTTCATATATGTTATGTAGTAGTTCCCACATTTCTTTTGTTGTTTTACAATCCATAACTTTCATAGATTCTGATCTATGCAACCCTTTTATAATTGCATTCATAGCTCTTGAATTTGCATGCATTAGAATATTACCTTCCTTATCTACAGGAGGATTGATTGTTGGATCATATCCAAGTTCCACTGCATCCCAAACTTCATTTCCAAGTGCCATCAGGTGAAATCTCATCAACATACACCAATACAAGAAGTCACTTCCATCAAAGACTAGTGTTGTATTATATGAGGACCCATCCCTTTGATCATTTTGATCCATTGTGTTCTTGACCGCTTTTTCTTCAAGTTGTCAAAATATTCTGAAGGAACCCGCTCTGATACCAATTGAAGAACACAAGCTTATACTGAGAGGGGGTGAATAGTATAAGACCACTTTTTACTTTTTTTCTCAAACCAATATATGCAATGTAAAGATAGCAATATCAACAGTAGTAATCAAATCAATGTACACATCACCACACACAATAGAGACAACACAATTTACATGGTTCACCCAATGCGGGCTACTCCACGGAGAAAATATTTTACTTAAAATTTTTTAGTTAATCTCTTAGGAATCCTTTCCCGATTACAATGTTTATGGACCTCTATCCAAAGGATATGTTGATACCCTAAATCAGGTTTGTTGATCTCTATCCATAGGAGAACTCCTTCTCCTCCACTCTGGCTGGTGATCCTCTAGGATACTACTACCTCCACTGCACTAGCTTGTGGATCTCTCTCCACTGAAGACTCTTATCCCAACTTAGAAGACCTGTCCTCACTGCCTTTGCTGATGGATATCTATCCATTGGAGACTGTTGTCCTCTCTACTCTGTCACCTCTAAAGATTTGTCTTAATTTTGTACTAAACATAGTCCATTCGGTCTAGCACAAATATGCTCAAATATTGTAATAAAAATAGTCCAATAGGTCTAGCACAAGTCTGCTCAACAAGCTCACTCAAATTTGTACTAAACACAATTTATTTGGTCTAGCACAAATCTGCTCAACTCTTGTACTAAACCTTGTCTTTGGAGGGAATAGAACCCTCACTCTGCCCACGCGCCAAGTGCCTTAATCGCGATCACAACTATCGCATGAGCTACCATGGTCGTTTGCAATCAACAGTGCATCACGTGCTTGAAATACGCATGCTCTCCTTTGCTTTGGCCAAAACGTGTGCGCCTTGAGCACTTCCACTCAACACTACCTCGAGCGCAGTCCCTGCATTTTGAATGTAGAACCAACAACCAAACACTGCCTTCGCTCTTACCCACTTGCCACTAGGACACGCTACCTGGTTGGTGCTAATAACTCAGAACTTGTTCTCTAAAGCAAATCATGTTTTTGCATAAACCAATTCTCACGAGCTTTGTTTCCTCTTCGCATGCAATCATTAAAATTGAGAACAAAGGTAAATAAAACTTAGGACTTTGGGCATATTTATATGCTCCTCCATTGCATTAACGACATCGACACTCACCATGCTTCCTTCCATGACGTCAACGATAAAGGCTTCGAATGCCTTTAATTTAAAACCAACCCACCTTTAGGTTTGGGTAAAAAAAATTGCCATCAAGCTTTGAAACGTTTGCATTAAACCCAACCTTGGGTTTTATAAAGAATTCTTAAACCCTTTTATTTATAAATTATCATAATCGATATTATAAATATTTTATTTGGGTTTTCTCAAAGTCACTTTAATAATATTATAATAATATTTATAGTATTATACCTTTTCACTGTCTCGGATAAATGCTTCCTTGGAAGAAGTAAAACCACTTTTTGACCCATTCTCTTGGGTGTTCACTGAAGATATTTTGACCCATTATGACTTCCATTAAACTTTGCACTCGAACTGGAGAAGAGCTATCACTGGCATCTTGACATCAATGACAACTTTGACTTAGGGACTCAAAATGTCCAACAATATCCCCCTTTGTCATTGATAGCAACCCATATTATTTTGACTAAAACTTTGACCTTTCTTTTTATTCTGCTCTCCCTGGGACATTGCTCCCCCTGGCTCAATGCTCTTTCAAATATTAAATCTCTCCCCATTACACAAATCTCTCCCCTTTGACATCAATGGCAAAGGGTCACCTTTGGGGCTCGGGGCTAAGAATGAGCCTCTTAGCTTAGCCCCTCCCCCACCTCCTTTTGAGGTGGTTAATTCTAGGGTGGGAGTATTTCTACTCCCAAAAGGCATTGTTCTTTACCTTTATCCTCTTCCCTTATTTTTTGAATTTTTTGATTCCTCTGACTGTTTCTATCTTTGTCATCATTCCTGTTCCTGTTCCTATTCCTGTTCATATCCATGCTCATGTTCCTGTTCACATCCATATTCATGTTCTTGTTCCTATTCCTATTTCTATTCACATCCATCTTCCTATTTATGTTCATGTTCATGTTCCTCTTCCTGCTCATACCTATTTTTGGAATGCCTGCTCTACACCACTTTTCTATGTGACCATTATTATTCCATTTATAACACTTAATGATATTATTCCTTGGAGGTGCAAATGTCTTAGGATTTCTCCTAGTGAAGCCATATCCTCTTCTTTCATGAACCCTATAATTCATTGCCTTGTGACCAAACTGATTATATGAGTAGCAATACCCATGGAAAAGTTGTCCATTCACATATTCATGTCTTTCATGTGTCCTGCATTGTGAAGACATGTGCCCAAACCTGTGATATGAAAAACATCTTCCATTGAAGCTTCCTTATTTTGACCTCATTGGTCTCCTGTTCTGATTGTTGTTCCATATGTATCTTCTTTGTGCATTGTTCCTCTCTTTTTTGAATTCTCTATTTTCCAATTCTTCCTCTGATGTCTAACTTTATTTTACACCATCTTCTTCTAAAGTATATTCATCTGAAGTTTCCTCTTCTGAACTTGAAGTTAACTCTCCTTCTTGTTTCTTTTGAGTTTGTTCAAAACCAAGACCTGTTTTGTTTGTTGACCTTCTTTGTACCTTGACTATCTTATCCATAATATTTGAGCTATTCTTGAATCCTTTCATATTGATCTTGGAGTCCTCTAAATATTCTTTTAGTAGTGCCACTTCTTGTGCTAACTTCTCACATTCCAAGATCTTTGCTTCTAACTTATCTTTGAACCTTTTTGCCTTAGCCTTTGATTTTTCTAAATCCTCTATGAGCAATCTTCTCTCTTCATCACATTCTTAAAACTGAATTTCAAGTTTAGAGTGTTGCTTCCTTACCTTATTTACTATGTCAAGGGCATAGATAAGTTCTCCCTTTAGATCATAACCATCCTTTTCTAAATATTCCTCTATTTGTTTACCTTTGTCCATATCTCTGTTTTCTTTTGGCTTATCTTCTATAGGATCACTTACTTCTTCTTCTAAAGCCATTAGAAGATTTTCATCTGGTCCTTCAAGTGCATTCTCATATTCATCATCACTAAAACTATAACCATCCCTTGTACAATCATATTCAAGATGTCCAAAGTTACCACATCTAAAATATTTGAGAATAACTGGAGTCTTTTTATTAACTGGTTCTTTTTCTTCAATCATAAATAGGACTTCATCTCTATCATTATCTGAAGAACTAACATCACTATCATTTGAGTACTTAATTGCATTATCCGCATAGTAGATCCTATTTTTCTTTGGAAAAACTTCTTTCCTTGTATGTTTTGTTCATACTTGCTTTTCTTTTGATGCCTATATCTTTTTGATTCCCTGTACCTATGTTCCTGTTTTTCTTCACCATTGTTGTTCTTTGGTTCTTTACAATCTGTTGCAAAATATCCATACTTTCCACAATTGAAACACTTAACAGATCTTAGATCTATGGATCTTTTGGAACCTTTATCTCTTCTACCATAATTGGCTTCTTCATCACTAGAATAATCATTGCTTGATTCT
>JAQPPZ010004574.1:0-20079 GCA_028583015.1 Wollemia nobilis | reverse complement strand
CTGGTAGCTTCTGGAATGATGGTCTGATGTCGATATTAACATTACAATTTGGGGAAGACACTTGGGAGCAAGTAGTGGACTATGAGAACATTCCTTTTTGTTGTAGAATTTTCCATGAATATGGTCATTTTGCCAGTGATTGCCCAAATTAAATTCGGGCAAAAGAAAGAAGATATAAACTCGAGAAAGTTTCCAAATACCTAAGAAAGAAAAACACTCAAAAATACTAGTTATGAAGGATCCAATCAAAGTCATGCTAGTGTAGAAATCCTTTCACAAATGATGTCCCAAGTGAGGAAGAGGAAATAATGAAATGAAATCTTAGAAACACAATTTAAATATGAAGGGAAGAACTCAGATACAAACCAACAAATCAAAGGTTTTTAACCAAAAAAAAAAAGTAGAAAATTTACACAAGAAAAACAATATTTCAAATGTAAAAACTTCAAATAATGCAGGTCCCAATTTAGAATCCATTGAAACATCTAGTAAAATTTTCTTAACAATGTGAGCATTCTTCAAGGGTTAGAAGACATCAAAGTTCAATTGGAATAAGTCAAGAAATAGGGAAAAAAAATTGAAGATGGATTCTAATAAAGCAGAATTACGCAAGACCAATCAATATCATATGGTAAAGAAGGTGAAAATCTTGTGAGAAATTAAGATTAATGCCTTCCCAAATTTTTTAGCCCTGGTATTAATGAAGATCATCACTTGGAATATTAGAGGGACTCAACGGGAGTCTTTCAAAATAAAATTAAAATAGAAGAATGATTGAGATAAATCATCCACATCTTGTTTTCCTTCAAGAAACAAAGATGTCAATGGAGGATATGGACTCAATTAGCAATAAAATTTTTCCAGTTGGAAAAGTTGTTTCCCTCAGTTCCCAAGGGACTTCGGGTGGCATTACTTGTCTTTGGTACCCAAAAGAGGTAGTTATTCACCATATGGTTGGAATTTTGGGGTTTGTTAGCTATAGCTATCCAAAGTAGACATTCCAAGCAGTTATGCTACTGCATTCTTGTTTGTACTCCGACTTCTTTGGAGGAGGAAAAAAGAAAACGTGGAAGGATATTACTCACATTATCTCTCATTTTTCTAAAGTATGGATCTTTATGGGGAGGATATTTCAATACCATCTCTCTGGATATGAGGAAAGGGGAAATAGAAATTTGAACAAAAGCATTGACCTCATGGGTGAATATATTGCAAACCTCCATCTTGTGGATGTCAACTTGAGATAATGGCCTTATGACTTGGTCTAACAGAAGGCAAGGTTTAGCTTGTATAATAGAGATATTGGATAGGTTTTTGCTCTTTGAGAATTTCTTAATCCATGGTCACATTCCTAAAGTGAAGAATCTTAATAATGCTGGTTTGGATCATTGGCCAGTCATGGTGGAAATGTGGAAAACCAATGTGAGTTTCTCTCCTTTTTGTTTTCAATTAATGTGGCTTAGAGACATTTCCTTCATACCTCGTGTGCAACAATGGTGAAAGGAAGGTAAACCTAGGCATGGGACTAAGATGTTCTACTTTGCCAAAGGCAACAATATTAAATCCAAAAATCAAGACTTGGAACTAGAAAGAGTTTGGGGATGTTCATTAAAAATATGAAGTTATTGCTCCTATTAAAATTTTGAATAAGAAAATCCATTTAGATAGCCTCAGCGGGAAGAGAAGTGTGAATTGAAATTAAACTCACAACTCGGTTAGAGGAGTGGGAAAAAAAGAAAGAAATCTTATGGAAGCAAAAATCTAGAATTCAATGGACCAAGAAGGAGATTGAAACACAAATTTCTCACAAATATCTTCTAGCTCGAATATTATCTGCAACTTTATTTCTTCCTTAAAATCGGATTCTGGAGATGTTGTTTATACTTGAGATGGCATGAACTCTATTGTTGTTGATTACTTTTCCAATATTTTAACGCTACTCTTCATGACTCGGCTTCACAACAAAATGTTCTTCAAGCAATCCCTTCTCTTATCACTTTTGAGGATAACTCTATTTTTGGTAACTCTATTTTTATCAATGAGCTTCAACAAGTAGTTTTAAAATGCAAAAAGGGGAAAACCCTAGGTCCTGATGGTTTTCCCATTGAGTCCTACCAAGAGTTCTTAGATATCCTTCATGTTGATTTATTAGAGGTGGTGGAAGAATCCAAGAAAACCAAAGAAATTTTGAAGGTTATCAATAAAACTTATATTACTCTTATTCCAAAAGCTCAAGAGGTTGTTCATATCTCAGCTTTTAGACCTATTGCTTTATGTAGTGTTCTTCTCAAAATCATTACTAAAATCATATTAGCGAAGGTTGAAGCCTCTTTTGCATAAGATTATTTCCCTAGAGCAAGGAGGTTATGTGGAAGGACATCAAATAGTAGATGAGATAGTTCTTGCTCAAGAAACCATCCATTCCATGGATATGCAAAATTCTCCTTCCATGTTCATTCGGTTAGACTTATCCAAAGCTTATGACAAAGTGGATTGGCACTTCCTTATCCAAAGCTTATAACAACACAAATATTTAGTTTGCCATACATGGTTTATAATCAATGTTCTGTTGAAAACTCATAACATAATATGTAAAATAAAAATACATGTGAAAATAAATAATATATGTAATCAATATTCTATTTAAAAATGATAGCAACACAAATATTTAGTTTACCATACATGGTTTATAATCAACATTCTATTGAAAACCCATAGCATAATATGTTAAATCAAAATACATGTGAAAATCAATAATATATGTAACCAATTTTCTGTTTAAAAATGATAGCAAAATTTGAAATAAAAAATCTATTGAAAATGATAGCATAATATGTGAAATCAAATGTATGAAAATAAAAAATATATGTAATTAATATTATGTTTAAAACGGATAGCATTATATGTGAATTTGAAATCAAAATATAGTGTTCCAATATAAATGTCTCAAAATATAATCAAATCTCAATATTTTGTTGAAAACTAGTAGCATAATATGTGAAATCAAATAAAATGAAAGCATCAAATCTCAATATTCTATTGAAAACTAATAACATAATATGTGAAATCAAATAAAATGAAAGCATATTTGCATCATAATATTGAGTTGGAACAAGCTCTTTTAATATTATACACAAAGTATTACGACTCATACCATAATTTTTTGTCATCACGTGATTAGTGTTACCATTATCCTCATCATCCTGAGTATTTCACTTGACATCTTTTTTATCGACCAAATATTTCCAATATGACAAAGCTCTTTTATAAGAAAAATTCTCTACCTCATAGGTCGACACATATACTCTCAAACAATTTTTGAAATTTTTGTCCAACCTATTCTGAACTTTAGATTTTACATAAGATAATGCACTAAATACCTTTTCATACCATAGATCCTAAAATCATTGTTTGACATAATTCATATAAAGGAAAATATTCACTCATAGTTTTTTGTAGGATACTACTAGGATGTAATTGTTTCCACAAACGTGAAGTAGAACCTGTTTCATGATGGTTAGTGAGTTGTGAAACTTGAGCAAACATTGTTGTTCCAAAACCAGGGTTATGCATAGTGGCTATTTATCACCAAATTGGCTAGAATTAGTATTTTCAAAATTTGGGATTGGCTAATATTTGGGACCCAAGAACAAGGCCCATTAGCCAAAAATTTCTAGGAGGAATTTTTTTTTGGGTTGATTCGCCCTAATTTTATAATAATATGACCATTTTAAGTTTAAATTTCCAACATTACCCCTAATAATAGTGAACCTTCTACATGCATTTGGAAACTATTCACTTGGATTTCAAAACTGATTTGCCAATTTTTTATAAATAAATTTTGGGACCGACCCCTTACGCATAACTCTATCCAAAATTGTTTTGTCAAAATATCTTTGTTGAGAATGCCATTGACTTCAATACTATTGACTACCACATATTTAGTGAAATGGCTAGAAAAAGTGCCCATGTATTTTAGAAACAAACCATTTAAAATCTGGTATTCACTACAAGGATCCCAAAACATTGGGTTAACAATACCCATAGCCTCAAGCAATTCATCTCTTTGAAAATGATCTATGATTTATTTTATCAATTATTATGCTATTTGTTTCAGATTAATTTTTGTATCTATTACAACTACATGAAATCTGTTGCATGTTATGGATATTTTTTCAACTTTATTTGTACCTATATCCATTCACTAACCAAAACAATATACAAGAATTTTATTTCCATGGACATTAATACATAGATGATTGTTTATATTGAAATTCAAAAAGTTTAGAGAATAATTCACATTTTTCAATAATATCCAACTCTAAAACATGGGATCCATAAAACTTTGACCAGATGCGTACATTGTATCAATGTGCATGCAAATTTGTTTTCTTTCCTTGATGAATTCCACAATATAAATCAATCTTTCTTGTGGAATTTTGATCAAAGTATTCAGTTATTCCAACATTGGAATAATACCACACAATGTGAGAAGTGTTTCAAAGTTACTCATTCAAAATAGAAAATATTTAGCCTTATCAATTGCCCTACAATTTTTATACATAAACCCTACCATGGATTGATATTATTTGAAAACTTTATATGTTGGTTGATACATTGAAATCCACCTAGTATCTACATTTTTTAGGAGTAGTAATTAGCACAGCCCAGTCATAGGACTAGCAGGTCAGAGAGGTCCATCAACACCAGCTCTAGGTGGACTCACTGGGAGGGTGGATATGGTGGAGGAGACTAGACATGGGGTGCAAGCCCTATGTAGAATTTTTTTTTAGATGTATGTACCATTTTTTAGTTTAAGGTTTGAGGACCTACATAGTTGTAGCCTATGAGTATTTTTGACACTCCTATATGTACTTTTTTGTTTTGACACACATATATGATTTGACTTGATTATGGCTCATTACATATGTACATTTTTATTGTTTTATGCTTATGATATGCATGTGGATACAATGCTTATATGTTACGTTGAGTTGATGCTATATGATGTGATTTTTTGATGACATGCACTATCTAGTTGATGGATGTATGACTAGATAATGTGATCTATATGTGTATATGGACTGCTATGATGTATACATATGGATGTAATGTTAGAATTTAAATGCATGTTTAATTTTATTTACTTATATGCATTTAATTTATGATGTTAAAAAATTATGAATGCAATGTATGTAATGCATTATTTACACAATGTAATCTAATGTAAATGAACCTGTATGCTTTAATTACTTAAAACATAATGAATGGATGCAATATGAGTTAACAATATAATGGACGACACCAAATCATGAATGAAAATTTTCAATATTGTCATAATAATTAATCATTTTAACATCCATATATGATATGATGAATTGGATAGATATATGTAATGATTTGTGATATGATATGTATTGTTGCTATTAGGGAATTTTTGAGGTTTTCCATGAGACTCAAACATCCTAGTTGACTTATCAAAAGTTGTATTATGACTATACTAGACTTATGAAATATAAAGTTATTGTAATGAAGACCAAGATATTCATTAATCCTATGTTTGCGAATGAATATATTAGATGCGACATAAGACTACCTCATTTCCAGGCAGGATTTATTTAGCCCATTGTTGTAATGAGGATCACCAAATGTTCACCATGATCCTAGTTTTGGATGTAGTTGGACTAGACCAATAGGTAATACATGCCACCTAAAGCTAGCTCATTTGCAAATTGCTTTGACCTACCCCATTGTCAGGCGGGATTCATTCATCCCATTTTTGTATTGGGGATCACTCAATGTCTTTGAGTACTGAACATTCCAGGAATTCAATCACTTCACCCCCTTATTTTCTTCACATTTATTGGGATACTTGCTTATTGTATAGTGATAAATCACTATTTATTTTGCATTTTTGTTTTTATTTTTTTTTTTTGGAGCAAGGGATTTAATTTGATTGTGGGATTTTGCTTCATTTTGTAAGCAAGGGATTTCTTGGGTAGAGGGGAAATTATCCTTTTACCAATGATCACCACTCTAGACAATGTCACAAAATGAGCAAGTAACAAAACCTTTCGCTTAAGGTGACTAGGACCACTTTGTAGTGTTCATATTTCCTTGTCTTAATTAGGATTTTAATGTGTTTGATTAATGATGGGATTTTGACATATGTAGGTGTTATCAAAACTAGACCTCATATTCAAAAGCAAAGTAAGCTTTCTATAAAATCTAAGAAGATCACTAGGTAAGAGCGGAATGACCCCGAGAAAACCCTAGTATATTCTTCTTATCAATAGGAATAGGTTGTGTTGAAAGCACAATTACTCACAAGGATGATGGATGATGGTGGTAATGCATAGATGCATGATTGAAATACAAACATGGTGTCATTTGTAATATTGCAAACACAACCTATCCTAATTCAAGTGTGATGTATAGAAATGCCTAAATGCAATGCAATTAACTGAATGCATGTGCAAAATAAAATGCCTAACGCAAAAGTTTTTGAATTTTTATGTATTGCAATATTTTTGGATTTTATTGCTTTTTTATTTTTATGGATTTTGACGTTTTCCATATTTTTGAATTTTAAATATTTTTAATGTTTTTTGAAATTTTGAATTTAGATGTGGAACGCCTTAAGATGAAAAATGTTGATAGGTTCAGGCTCTTCAACATATTCAAGCGATTTTAGGTTGTTGCATACCGATGCCCATGATATACTATATCACATAGCACCCCTATCATCCTCCACATGAATCAACCTCTTAACACATCTATCATCACATGGGTGGCTATTAATATCATAGCCACCATGTGCCTCAAGGTGACCATCTTCTCATGCCAATAATGCTTGTAGTGTACTCCTCTAGTGGTGACCCTCACCTCCTCCCACCTATCACCCAATAATCATTGTAACATCACCTTTCACTAATTACATCTGGCAATGATCACAATCAACCCCTATATAGGTAATCTATAGATCCTGAAGACATCATCCAATGTAATCGTCATCTCCCATGTTGAAATATGCAAAGTGTTGTGATTTGGATGCCATCGCTCACACAATACCTCCATATAGGTATGATCATAATGTATCACTCTAATTTGATACACCCTATGCAATCCCACATTCCTCACCCATTGTAGGTCTACATCACCTACGGTCTTCTTCAGGTCCTCTAACAAATGATAAAATTGATGCCTTAAATCAATCTCTGTTGGTACCTATTTCATACAATATTTTCATTAATACACAACCACGAAACAAAATCACACTTAAATTTCATTCAAGCATTCATAGATAAACTTTTTGCCCCCCCAAAGTGACATCCAAAAACAAAAAATAAATTTGGTCGTAGGGTACCCAGTAACCCAATCTAATCGCTAGGTACCACCCCTCGTGGAAAAACAATTCAAAAATTTAATATCCATACATGTAAAAAACACACTCATACAAGCACACCATAAAATGTACCACATCACATACAAGCACACAAATGACATTTTGGGATACTCATTTGGCTCATTTTCCCATCCATTACAAAATTTTACACAAAATCCATCTTTACACATGTCAAACACACACTCATACAAGCGCACCACAAAATATGCCACATCACGCAAACAACAACAAATGGTATTTTGGGATACTCATTTTAGCTTATTCGCCCATACATCATAAAATTTGTAAAATGGTTCAAAAACACTCATTCATGCACACCAAGAAAAATGTGCCACACCACACAAACAAAAATAAACGATAATTCTAGATACCCATTTGGCTAAATTTCTCACCCATCACAAAATTTTCCATAAAACAACTCAAAAATACTCATTCATGCACATAAAAAAATGTGCCACAACATGCAAATAAAAACAAATGATGTTTTTCTAGATACCCATTTGGCTAATTTTCTCATGCATCACAAAAAATTTAAACACACGAAAAACACAAAAATGCATTTCCATACATGCTTTTTGAAAAATGTGCATTTTCAAACTCAATAATCAACAAAACAAAAACACACCACAAACATTGCAAACATGCATATATATTGATGCAATTTTACTTTCAAATGCATACAATCCTACATCTACATTTTCATCCCATTTCGTGCATTTATAAAAGGCCTTAGAGTTTCTTTTAAATTTTTGACATCTCAATTGTACGGGTCACACGAGATTGACTTGCCGTGCCACTCACTTGCCACCTTGTCCAGATTGGCCCGCCATCTTGTCCCCCGCATCGTGATCTCAGTAGCACTCCATGGCAAATTTTGCTATTCCACTCACACTCCTCTCTGCTAATTGGTAGGTGCACAAATGACACTCCCCATCTAGTGACTACACCTTTTATATTGACTATTTTCAATCGCTAGGTACCCAACACCTATTTTAGTCACTACATACCCAAAGATTGGACCCAAACTGCACCAAAATCTGCACGAGGGTCCCCCAAGTGTTTTTTCACTTATATAGCATGCCCATTATTCAAAGTTCTACCATTTTCATCCCATTTCACCACTTTTCTCACTTCATCAATCAATTTGTTAAGCATTTCATCATAGCTTCATTTTCACCTCTCATCGCCTCATCACTTGACGAAGTAGACACCTCACAAAATCCAGTTTACGTGTGATCAATAGCCAAACACTGAATACCAAAAATTGTATTTTTCCAAGAACCTTTGCCAAATATCATCTTACACCCCTCTTTGTTGGGGTAGTACAAAAGTAAAATTTATCTTCTCATAAAAAATCTAATTCAAATGAACATTTGATGAACCAAAATACTTGAGTCTTTAGGTTGATCATGGATTTCCTTCTCCAAGATTGGGATTCATAAGACCACTCATGGATGAAGCACCCAAAAAAAATCTACTTGGGGTTCAATGGTTTATCAAATCAAACCAAGCTCAATGACACATCAATGGTAAACTTTCAAAAGATATTTGCTCCTTCTATAATTGGGACATATTTCACTGATCATGGTAGTAAGGCAAGCTTATGCCTACTTCCCTAGTAATTATCATAGCTTTATAAAATCCATCATCATCCGTAATCATCATCATCATAATTTGTAATCATCACTATCATAATCTATAATCATCCATCATCAAATCCCTCTTGCTTGGTCGTCTAACCAACCAAGCCCCTTTTCTCTTTTTAAAGCTTAAAATTAATCATTCATCACCTTGAAATTTTAGGTCAAAATTGACCCCACTTTTTCCCCACCAAAACTTCTCCAAATTTCACAAAATTATTACCATTGGATCGGGCTCAAAAAGATCTTTACGGCGATATATGTTTTACCTATATTCTGACCTCATTTGGTTCCCAAAAATACATAAAAAGTACAAATGGATCACATTAGTAAATAGTTGCTAGGTACCCAACAACCCATTTCAGTCGCTAGGTACCAAAAAATCAAGCCAAAACTTCACCAAAACCTTTCCTAAGGTCCCCCATGGGATTTTTAACATGTCTAACATGCCCCCTCCTCAATATTCTTCCATATTCTTGCCATTTCACCAATTTTCTCACTTCATCAACCAATTTGTTAAGTATTTCATCACCGCTTCATTTTCACCTCTCATCACCTCATCGCTTGAGGGGGTTGACACCTCAAAAAAACCACTTTATGTGTGATCAACAACCAAACACTCAATACCAAAAATTATTTTTGTCCAAGAACCTTTGCCAGATATCATCTTACGCTCCTCTTTGCAGGGGCAACACAAAAGGAAAATTTCTCTTCTCATCAAAACTCCAATTCAAATGAACATTTGATGAACCAAAATACTTGAGTCTTTAGGCTGATCATGGATTTCCTTCTCCAAGACTAGCAGTCGTAAGACCACTCATGGATGAAGTACTTGAGAAAAACCTACCTAGGGTTAGATAGTTTATCAAATAAAATCAAACTCAACGAAGTATCAAAGGTAAATTTTCAAGGACATTCACTCCTTCCACAATTGGGACATATTTCATTGATCATGAAAGTAAGACAAACTTATGCCTACTTCCCTCAACAATCATTGCCACATGACAAAATCCACCATCATATGTTATCTTCCATCACCGATTATTATTTTTCAAAAACCAAACTACCATCTGGTGTCAGTTAATTTTTGCACTACCTTGCGTCTTCACAAACCGTAGCACAAAAATGGGTAAATGTAGACACATAAAAGTTGCACATGCTCACTTATTAATTCTTCATGGTTAATTAATTAAAAAAAGCCACCGAATTACATTAATTAATCTTAAAATACTTTACATTTATCAAAAGAGCTATACATAAGCCCCTTAGGCCACCCAAGCCCTTTCCTACACCTAATCATAGTCCCAATGCGACCACCAACTAAAGTCTCACCGTGGTAACTCTAACCTTGTTTTAAAAGTCATTTCATCATTAAAGTGCACTTTATGAATTAAACACATGTTAATTAGGATTAATAAATATTAACACTAATCTTATCCTCACACATGTGTGCACCCATGAATTGCATTAGATATTTTAAATATGCTTGATCTAACCATGATTTAACCTAGAACCTACTTAATCAAGGTTAACCCTAACCTTTGCTCACATATGTGTGCACCTTGGATGTGTGCACCTAGGATATTTGTAGATATTTAGGAGACTCCTATTCAAGGTAAGTGGAAGGATGAGCCACCTTCCACATCATCAACTAACCTTACCATGGATTTGGGATCAACACCGGTTTGTACCTCACAAGGGACACCTCACCCTAACCTCTCCAAATTCTATAAATAGAGGGTCATTTCTTCTATCTTCATAATCAACCATTTTGCATACCCAAAATCTACTAGAATTAGTCTAGAGGCCACTTAAGCCCTCATCCATGATCCATCTCATTCCACATAATAGAACTCTACCAAAATTATATCATACTTCTACCCATCAATAAATCATCCATCCAACCCATCAAATCATGACAACCCCACCATTTGTACTCTCTTGCATTCTTTTTTGATAGGTTTTGGCGGGTACGAGCACATCGATGCCAGCCTTAAGTACTACAATCTTGGGACAACATCATCTTCTATCGGATCTTCAAAAACATTATTATAATATCGCTCGCTAAAATTTCTTAACCCTAATCCTATAAATCACTAGGTAGGGTGTGACTTTGACCATAGTCCATTCAAGCCAAAAAAAGTTACAAAACCCTCACTGCAGGTATAATTTACTATTTTAGTCACTTACGGTCAATTAAAGCAAATTATTTATGCATTTCTGCTTTTATTTTAGTGCTTTTGTCTTCATAACTATGGGATCGATCCCATGATGGGTCCCCAAATACATAATACCCACATTTTGCAGTCCATCGAGGTCTAGAGGACAAGTTTGATCAAAATTGTGGCACACATGCACTAGGCCCACACCCCTTAAGGATCATTGAAGACCAATCAGTACACTTAGTTGATAGTTCACTAAAATAAGAGGGACATTCACCTTGTTGAACCTTGTTGTGTAGCATTCTAAGGTATATTTGTAAAAGGGACCACTTGTAACCCCTTTTGAACATTAATATAATTTCATAGACTTTATGCTCGTTTTCCATTGAGTTCATGCAAGTGATGAATTTGCCCAGGGTGCACACCACTACTGACAGAACATATTTTGATAACAATAAAGTGGTGATGGTTGTTTCAGTATCAGTTGCATCAAAAATGAGGAAGGGCATCACTTAGGGGGTAAAATTCTTATCATAATATTATCTTGTAGGCATTACAAAGTTGATTGAGAGACTTATCAAAAGTGGGCTTATGTATCACTCACACAACTCTTAGAACTTCATTTCTTACATCCTTTGTCTTGGCTTATAGGAGCCTGACGATGATTTCGATAGACATAATCACTCGTATGGCACATAGGCTATCAAAAAATCTTCAAGAGTGTAATAACTATGTAATAACTAGTGTAAAAAGAGTGTAATTAAATCTGTGAACCCATGTTTCTAAAGCTATTTATGCACTTTATTTCATGTTTTGAATATAAATTACAACACTTTATTTGCACAAGAAGAACAACACCACGTGGCAAAAGAAAATGGGACCATTCTTCCAATGTTAGAGATAAATGCAAGAGATGAAACAACCTTCAATATAGTATTTTCAAGTGTGACATAAAGTTTTCTAGGCTTCAAAGTTGAATGCACAAAATGGTACCTATAAGGAAATGAAGAAATGTAGCATTTATTGTTAGGAAGAAAACATAAATATGGGAATTATTGGTAGAAGGTGGCTTCTATGGTGTATGGTAGAATGGTTGAAATGGTTGCAACACTTTACAAGATGAACAAGGTTTACTTGTCTCTTCATGATCAAATTGGATTAGCAATTGGATTCATCATAGTGATGATAGATTACTATCATATGGTGGATATCAACAATAATGACCAAGTGATGGCTATAGGAGAGGGCACATGGAATAAGGTGGAAATTGTTTGTGTAAAACCTTAAGAATGGGGGTAGATCCATTAAGAGTTTTAGCTTGAAATGGTTGTTAAGAGTTTTAGCTTGAAATGGTTGTTTAGAGTTTTATTTTCTAATTTTTTAATTTTTATGTTTTTGGTGTTAAGCACACATATGAGGACCTGATATTGATATCTGATAGTAAAATTATTAAATTATTAGTATAGATATATATAATGGGTCAATTTCTACCATTACTAATGTCGGGATTAAAGTAGAGTCGTCACATGTTTATACTTGAAACTAAATCATTGAAATAAGTGATCTTAAAAATCTATTCATAATAAAACAATGTATCACCACAATAAATATAATAGACGGTAATTATTGGTTAAAAACTTAAAAGACTTGATTAAGATAACATATTATAATTTTCAAAACAAAAACACATTCATATAATTTATAAATTATAGAAAGGAAGTGGTATATGAATGTATTTAAAAATAAAATTAAATGACATTAGTTAAATCATTACTATAAGTATATATAACTTAATTAAAAATTTATTTATAACCATATAATTTGATTTAAAATATATTGAAAAGAAATGATAAAAAATATTTAATTTTTAATTATAATATAAGTTTTTTAAAATAAAGCTGCATGGATTTATGATTATGGAAAGTAAGGGGTTTTTAATGTAAACCTTTAAATTTAAAATATATTTATGGAATTGTAGAGTATAGATGAAGAGTAAATATGTGAATATAATATATCTATCTATATATATATATATATATATATATATATATATATATATATATATATATATATATATATATATATATATATATATATCTATATATATATATATAAGAACTCAAAATTATATGGGATGCAAGGCACGAGAATATATGATATGTAAGGTATGAAGATAAATATTGGATGCAAAAGTAGGATCTACACTATACACACTCTATAATAATAAAGTACTCATCAGGTATGGATTTGTATGTGTTCTAAAAGCATGTGTATGTTATTTATTAAATATACACCGAAAAAGTACTCAAACATGATGATGACTAAACATAAGGAATATTAAATTTAAACACATAACTAACACCATGACATACTAAATTTTAGAACTTTGGAGACTCTAATACCTTAGATTTTAAAGTGACAAAATTGAATGATGAATGTTCTCTCCAATGAGATTAGAGTAGATCCTCACTATGTCATATTTATACAATGAGGAAATGGTATTTTTTTTTTCGAAAATAAGGGAAGTGGAGGACAGAATGAGGAGCGGTGGAGGAAGTGGAGGAGGAGCAAAAACTATTGGAGGCAAAAATTTTGAACCAAAGGAAGGAGAAGATCTAGAGCGGGGGTAGAATGCCATAGCTAGAAAGAAGGATTCCCTATCGGCTCAGTTGAGAAAAGGTTAAAGAGTACGAATCCTCGGATAAACCCTCAAAAAAAGGGGTCCCACTCGGGTTTGGGGGAGTTGGCAACAGGCCCAAACTTTTTGGAAATCTTGAAAGGGAAAAAGAAGGAGCCCGATAAGTGAGCTAGCGCCTAATACCAAACAATAATAGGTTAAGCGTACTGAGTGGAGATTATGGAAAGATTCTTGGATATGGAGGCATCATCCTTAGTTGGCAAGTTTTTAGAGGAAGTCGGACATTGAGACTATTCGCTCATGGTGCAACGACAAAGTGGAAAACTTTGAGAGCTTAGAAATCATAGCCATGTCAAGAGGTTTTTTTATGATAAGACTCAACAACAAAGAAGATGATCGAGCACAGCAATGATAGGAGGACCCAAGTTTATAGGAAGGCGTAGCCTCTTTCTAAGTAAGTGGGGGAAGGATTTCAACCCTAATAAGCATAAAATTAATATAGCACCCATTTGGGTCACGCTTACCAAAACCTCATTGATTTGTTAATGAGTGCGGCTTAGTGGCATAGAAAATATGATAGGAGAGCTTGTGGTAATAGACCATTCCAGCCGGGTAAGGACTAGGCGACGCATGCCAAGTGCATTATTCAATGCAAACTTGGTTACGATCTACCTTCTCAGGAGTGGAACTAGCATATGGAAAATTTCTAAGGATTCGGCACAGCAGAGTCGAGAACAAGCTAGTATTTTGTAGCGTGTGCAAAACCTGGGGCCACCTTACCAACTGACCATCTATGAGAAATGGCACCAAACAAGGAAGCCACGAGTGAAGGTTTTCTAGGGAAGCTAATGGGAGAGGATCCCAAAGTTTCAAGGACCCACATATTAACTTGGAAGGATACAAACAAGTTAAGAATAACCCAGGCCCGGCCAAGCCAACACAAAGCGGCAAAAATCCGGAGAAAGGAAAGCAACATAATGAGGAGGCAAAAATCATAAGGTATGTAATAAAGATCCTAGCTTGAACATGTTTGATATTCTAGAAAATATAGAAGTTGAAAATAAAATAGTAAGGATGATACCATGGAGTGTCAAGTTTCCCTGAAACCATAGACTCCCCATCCAAATCGGGACCATCCTGATTTATGACAAAAAGCCCAAAAGCTATGCTCAAAATGAAGAAAAATTGCCGGGTCATTTCGGTTTTAAACATGGAAAAACTAAGTCAAGAGTGGAAGTTGTGTGTAAACAAGAGCGAGAATGTATCTCCTAATCCGGTAGTGGAGCAAATTATCCCTTATCATAAGGCCCAACGATAAAAGGTTCCTTGAAGGAAAACCCCCTATTTAGGAACCGGATAGGAAAGTGAACCAAAACAAGGCTAAGGATGAAGAGGAATTGAAAACCCCCCAAAATGAGGAATAAGGTTCAATCCCTAGACTATCACGAGTATATGCCTCCTCATTCAGTCCAAAATAGACTAGAAGCACCACCAAGCCTCAGATAGATTATGGAAGTGAAAGAAAGAAAGGGAGAATATCTACAGCTGAGCACTATAGAATGAGAATCAATGAAGAAATTACAAACGAAAAGCAAAGAACATTGTTACAACAAGCTATTCCTAGCCAGGATAATAGCAAAATTGACAAACCCCCTTTGGCTCAAGGAAGGGGCGGGGAAAAAATATCAAATAGTCTAAATGAAGGTTCTCTCATGGAATGTGAGAGGCCTAGCAGCCCGCAAACAAAGGATGGTGAAGTCTATAAGGAAGGATTGGAATCCTATAATCATTTTCTTCAAGAAACCAAAATAGATGCGGCACAATCGGCCTTATAGCTAGAAGGATTTGGAAGCAAGGGAAATGGCCTTTCAACAAGCGAGGAGAAGACATACGGGGGCCTCATGATCTTATGGGATCCTATTAAAATAGAAAAGAAGTATTATTAAGGCAAATGAAAGAGTCTTAAGTGTATTATTTCATGATTTTGATACTAATAAGAAGTGGATTATGTCAAATGTTTATGCCCCCACCTACGTCCAGGGCGATCCTGAACTATGGGAGTTTTGGGGCATTTGATCCAAGCTTTTAAAGACATTCCTTAGGTGATTGGAGATTCCAATGCCCCCATTTACCCATTTGATAAGAAGAGGTGGATGCAGGTTACCCTCAGGGAACATGGAGGAATTCAATGAATTCATTAACACAAATGAATTGATGGATGTAAGACTAAAATGAGCCAAATTTACATGGAGTAACAAGAGGATGATAGGAAGTCGATGATTCAAGAAAGGTTGGGCCAGGTTTTTTTTATCCAAAGGAAGCTACAATAATGTATGGTGATTCAGTGTTACAAGCCCTTCCTAAATGCGCTTCAGACCATAATCTTATTCTATGGGAGGCATTTCAGGCTAACTCATTTAAAAATCCATTTAGATTTCTATCAATGTGGGTTAAACATCTGGATTTCAAGAAAATAATAGAGGAATGGTAGTAGCAGCCTATCCAGGGAAGTGCTTCCTTCAAACTATCTCAAAAACTTAAGATGGTGAAAAACAACCTTAGAATATGGAATAAAGAAGTCTTTGGAAATATTTTTGAGAATAAAGAGGGTAAAAGGGGAAAAAGGCGAGAATAATAGAAAGTAAAATCAAAATGGAACTATGATGAGGCGACAAGGACTGAAGAGAAGGAAACCCTTTGTGAGTTTTATAATATTTTAGCTTGTGAGGAGATGTATTAGATGCATAAATAGAGGGCATTATGGCTAAAGGAAGGGGAATCTAATTCAAATTTTTTCCATGTTACCACATGAGCAATAGAAGCAACAATAATATTAGAAATTTAACTAAAGGTGGATGGATCCTCAACTCCAAAACATTCGGAGATCAGGGACGAGGTTGTTAATTTATTTAGTTCATTATTGGGTGAAGAACAAGCCTGTAATGCCCAAGCAAAGGACTCTCTCCTTCAATTCATTCCACAACTCATTGATGAAATGATTAACGAGTCTCTCACAACAGCTTTTTCAGATGAAGATATCAAGGAGGCTTTGTTTAACATGGATCCTAACAAAGATCCTGGGTTGGATGGGTTTTCACCGTGGTTTTTCCAAGTTTGTTGGGATATTGTTGGAGTAGAAGTTATTCTTGCCAATCAGAGTTCCAAAGTTCAAATCATATTCCAAGGGTTTCAATTTCAACTTTCACATTGCTTTGATCCGTAGGCCCCAACCCCAAGACTATGGCTAACTTTAGGCGAGGTTAGCACAGTGTAATATATCCTATAAAATTATGTCCAAAGTTTTAACCAACCGTTTGAAGAAATTTCTACCGGTTATCATTGATCCAAGTCAAGGAAGTTTTGTACAAGGAATATCAATATTAGATGGAGTTATTACTGTTCATGAGGTTCTTCATACAGCCGCTCAGACCAAAAAAAGTAGTCATGGATTTAAATTTAGACATGAACAAAGCTTATGACGAGGATAAATTGGGAATTCCCTAGAGGTAGTTTTATTAAAATTTGGCTTCAACATGAAATGGGTCAAGTTAATAAGAGAGTGTATTTCTAAGCCTTGTTTTTAGTTTTGGTTAATGGGTCCTCTATGAGGTTTTTTTCAAAGCAAATGTGGTCTAATACAAGGAGATCCCATAAGTCCTATGCTTTTCATCATTGTGTTTGAGGCCTTGGGAAGAGCCATTAAGGCAACATGATAAGTGGACTCATATACGGTATCCAAGGCCATGTCGCTAACTACCCGGTGAGACATCAACAATTTTTGATGATACATTGCTGCGGACTTTGGCTTACGTGGTTGAGGCAAGAAGGATTAAAAATATTCTCATAATGTATGAAGAGATAAATTTGAGACGAGGAAAGTGAATTTTGATAAGAGCAAATTTTATTTCATAAATACGCCCATTCCTAGAAAAAATAGCATAGCAAGGATCATGGAATGTCATATTGCATCCCTTCCCACCTCCTATTTAGGTCTTCCCTTGTTTACGAGGAAGCACGAGAAGGATCAATGTGGAACATAGTTACGGAGAGGATCTAAAAAATTAGCGGAGTTGGAAAGGACATACATTATCTCAAACGGAGACAAGCAATTTTAACTTCTTGGATTCACTTAAAAGTATACCCATTTACTTCCTATCGGTGTTCGAGCTCCCCGGCAAGGTGTATCACAAAATTTAAGCGGCAAAAAAATATTTCTTTGGTCGGGGGCGAGGATAAGAAAAGGATCCATTTAATAGGTTGGAACAAGGTTTGCAAACCTAAAGCTGATGGAGGGTTAGGATTGAAGAGATTTGCTTATCTCAATACAACTCTATTAGCCAAACAAGCATGGCAGTTATTGACTAAGGTCAATAATGAATGGACTACCATAGTTATGAGGAAAATACCTCAAGGTGTGAACTTCCTTAATGACAACTTAGCAAGCGAGTGCCTGCTTTTTGGAAGGTAATCCTCGCAAGTAGGGATCTTGTCAAGAAAGGTCTTAGATGGATTCTAGGAAATGGAAAAATGGTAAACTTTTGGAAGGATCGGTGGGTGAGAGTTGAGGAGTTATCCCAGAATCCTCATTTGGATAGGATTCAAGAGCATATGGAGTACCATACTGGGAAGAAGGTTGCAAATTATATGTGGTAGGATATAAATATCTACAGGTGCAAACACATCAAAGTACGGGAGTTTTGAAGCGGGTACGAAGATCTTTATAACATTTTAACTTAGCAAATTATTCCCTACGGAGAGGATGAATATCACATTTTTTGGTGTAAGGTAAGTGGTGACTTACGAATTAGAGATGCACTTTGTAATTTACTTCTCAATGTGGAAGGTCAACAATTTCAACCGAGTTTGATTTGGATCAGGCTTAATTCCTAAAATATCCTTTTTTTCATGGCTGGTGATTCAAGGAAAATCCTCACTATGGACAATATGTTATCCAAAGAGAACAGATTTATTGCTACCGTTGCTACATGTGCGGGGCGGGATGGGAAACAACCCAACACTTGTTTAGGTGTCACGGTGGCGAGTCCATCTTTGGATGAACTTTCTAAGCCTTTAGGATCTTGTGGGTTAATCCTACTCTTATATCCGAAGTGTTCCATCGATGGCCTCAACCCTTTGTTAGCCTAAAACTCAAGTACCTATGGAAAATTTGTTGGCATCATTTTCTCCTAGCGGTTAGCTAGAAAGGAACCATAGAGCCTTTAAGGATACCATTCACAACCCAAAAACCATCCTCAACAGGATTATTGTCTTTGCGAAAGAAAACCTTAGCACCTTAGTGGATGATAACCACTCAATTCCTCCCCAATAAAAACAATTAGGCTCGGGCCTTAGGTATTGAGGACAAACCTTCCATTCCTTGCTCAATCCAAATCGGTTCTTGCGAGCCACCCCCGGGGTTCGTTTAAACTAAATTTTTATGGTGCAGCCAATGAGAACCGGGGAAGAGGTGGAGCTCAGAGGAATAATCGGGGATACATCAGGAAATTTGGTCAAGGCCTTCGCTGAACCATTGGGAATCAGAACTAATAACGAAGCAGAAGCTAGAGCTCTTTGGAGAGGGTTGCAAGTAGCCCAAGAAACTCAAGTTAACTTGATGATTGAAGGTGATTCGATGAATATCATCAACCTATTAACCAATGGAAAAAAACCTCCATGGAGAATCAAGGGAGTCATCCATGAAGTGAGGATCCTTTTTGCGGCAAGACGAATAGGAGGGCTCGTCATATACTAGTGAGGCCAGTGAGTCAGTGACAAATTAGCTAAAATAGGTTTTGATGTTGGTGTAGTTTGGTGGCATGGACACAAGGTGTGCCACGTGAAGTGGAAAACATTATTAGTCATGAAACACTTACATTAAGGAGAAGATGAATGGGTGTTCTTTCCCCATGGAAATTTTAGTATTAACTATGGGGTTTTCCCTCTAACTCATACCAAATTGGAAATGAAGGTAACGAGGGTGTAAGCCTTGGAGGATTCCAACGAGAGAATCGGAAATGGGCAAGCAAAGGTTTCACAAGAGTGCAAGTTGTAAACTTTAATTTCCTATCAATGTAAGTAATGTTTATTGTTATGTTTAGGTATGGGTGTGCCTTGTTAGTAAGGTGTTGTAGGGATTCAACACAAGTTTTAGTGAAAGTTTCAAGGATGACTAGGATCTACAATCTCAGTAGAAAGCTTGGATATTGTAATAGGTTTTGGGTTAACTTACAAAAC